>OY804603.1:19350009-19517996 GCA_963680895.1 Fragum sueziense | reverse complement strand
CGGATGTTGATTACTTTAGTGCGCATGCGCAAAAAGTAATGCTTAAGGGTGCTCGAATATGGGGAGCCTACAGCCTACTATAAACTATGATTTACATGAGATTGTGACACATTGGGAGTATCTAAGTTACATGATGATAATGATAGATAGAGTTATTGTTAAATGTGATCATACCCCCCAATGTCTTGTCATTCTAAACAAATTCACCTCTTCACAAAAGCAGATGTACCATATCTAAAATTGCAGTGTTCTCCCCAGCCCAATAAGCTGTATCGGCCCACTACAGCTTCATGGAAATCAATGTAATGCCACTACAGCTTCAAAACTACCCCACAGCTTAATTCTTCAAAAAGGTCATCAAATAGAGGGATTAGTGACATTTTATGTCAAAAAGTGATAAATAATGCATTCTTATAAAATTAAATGTAATAATTCTGTATAAAAACATTATGGGAAAAGAAGAAATTGCTCAAATTGAGCAATTTCTTCCTTTCCCATTATGTTTTTATTCACAATTATTTGCATGAACACAATGCATTTCAAGGTTAACCAATCCTTATAATTTGCCACTACAGCTTCAAATTATTCTGCGGAGAACATTATTGGATATGCGCATTTCTGCTTGATATTTAGTCTATAGGTGAAGTTGGGGTTACAAAGAAAAACAAAAGAAAACAAGATGTGTTTGTGAAACACTAATGCCCCCATTATGGCTATTTTTGAAGAAAATGCCAATATTAAGTTTTCAGACAGACAGACAGATGGACAGACAGGAGTAAAACATTATGCCCCCAATCTTTCAATACAAAGGCATAAAAATTCTGCACAATATATTCAGACTGACTGGCTGAATCCTATATCGTCGGTGTAAATGCAAAACCTCATATGTCGATTCTTGCGATTTTCAAAGTACAAACTTGTGTGCCTAGTTACAGACAATTCTTGCAAGTTTTTAGATATTTTACTGATCAGTATTGATCACAACTATCCAACAGGAGTTTTCAATTATAATGCAGTAAACATTAACCCTCTCCCAAATAAGACCTTGTTTTGACGCCCCTAATTAACAGGCTCAGGAAAAAATTGAGACAAAAGGAGAAACTGCTGATAATCAGCAGTTTCTCCTTTTGCCTCAATATATTCCTTGCTATATTATACACAAATTCTATCTTAAACAAGGCCCATTAATTTTGTCGCCTGCTGCTGCTTTTGAAATGGAAATTTTGAAAATTTACTGTTTGGGAAAAGGTTAAACAACACATTTTGTTATTTTTCGTTGTCTTGTCGCTGCTCTGATGATATAAATGCTGCTATTAATTCACTTCTCCTTTTATCATGGTTGAGGTTGGTCATTCAATCATCTTCTTCATCAAGTCGTTCTGTCATGGTCTGTAATTGAAAATACACAAGAATGAAGTTGTATTTTTTTCTTTGCATATTTATCATTGTCATCATGTAAGAACCATAATTTTCTTATAAACGCCCATCCCCCAAATCTCAGCTAATCTGCACAATTTAGCACAATTAAGGCAAAAAAAGGTAATTCTAATAAACAGGGCTCCGGAAATTTCGAAATCTGAATCGGTCCACGTTTACCCCCCCCCCCCCCCCCCCCCCCCCCCCCCCGGTGCTTCCACTAAATCCCCCCCGCCCATGCACTAGGACCAAAATCGGACACCCCCAACACACACAACATTTTTCATATCTTTCCCGTTTATACAACAGTTCGGGCTTCCATCTCTTCCATGTTTCAATTCCCGATGATCAAACTAAATTGCGATCTGTAGCTCGAGTGAAAGATACACGAAAACTAGTGACAAATTTCTACTTTCACTTTGTTAAAACGCCCTAATGCATTAGGCACTTTTGGCAGTTTCATCTACCGTATGTTATGTTGGGAAATGACAAATAATTTAATCACTCTTACGAGAAATAATGAAATCGCTGTAAGGTGACATCTGAAGTTTTTTTTTATCTATTTTGTTTTTTAAACACGCGGAGTGTTTGAGATATTCCCCAGATATAAAACATCACGTGATCCGATATAGGTCAAACGGATCGAATTACCTCCCTCGTGTAAATCGTATTTACGTCATAGATCGTATAAATTTACGTCATGCTATTTTGTGGTTCGAATGTGAATTTTTATGTTCTAATGTAGAAAAAATATTAATTGTACAAGAAACGAAGGAATAAACCAAGTAGATCTAGGTAATTTATGTCTGCTACGATCGCCAGAAATCTCGCTAGTGATACGCTAAGTAGATAGATCTACGAATGTGTTTCATAGCTTTCTTTTCTTTATGTATTTGTAAATGTGCCATCGACTCTTGATAAAAATAATCTAGTGGACTATTCGCGTATGTTCTGTGGATGATTTTTTAACTTCCACAACAATTGTGGAAAGGTTTAAATTTGCAGACTTCAAATGAAGCCTTGATACGTCATCTCTCATAATCACGCACCTGCTTGGTGTCTCGCGCGCAGTTTGTAAACAAACCATCGTAATTGTTGCCTTATTTGGAAGAAAAGGGTCAGCTCACGTGATCAATTCGAAACCGAAAACTGTGGTTGGGAGAATAGAAATTTCAAAGGACGGATTCACATGTGTTTGGCTTAACTGGTACCCGTCGTATGATGATGTATACAACATAGTGGCATCAGAGATGGGAACCAGTCTAGCGTTTGGCAATAGACTGGTACCCATTCGTGTAAATAACTGAATTAAATCCGTAGTAGATTTCAGGTACGGGAACCAGACTAGAGCTAAATCCGAGATCATTCATCCGTGTAACTGCAGGTAACTGTAAGCATGCCTGCGGGGTTAATTATCGGTTTCTGTCACCTCCTTATCTTGGGGTAAAGTGTAAAACCCTTGATTTAGTTACTTTTCATGTTGATTTTTATGAATTGTGGAAATGTTATGGACCGATTTTTTCAGTTAATTTGATGATTTCAATCGGTCTCAGAAGTCAAAATCCAGTCCAGACCGGTATTTTATCGGATTTCCGGAGCCCTGCTAATAAACGCCCATATCCCAATTCCAGATTAAAATAATGTAAGTCATAAACAAAGATCATTTCCAGAAGCAATGAAAGAGAGGATGTCCTGTGTTCAATCTGTTTCCAATGAAGGAAGCCAAAATTCAACCTGCTGAACTTTGAGTCCATGAATTGACACTTGATTCAGAAATTTTGACTTAACAAGATTGAAATACATTGTACTTCTACTGAATGCCCACCCATGACTTTTAAAACGACCATTAATTGTCACCCGGGCATTATTAGAATAATTATGGTACTTTCAAAGGAAAACAATTTGACTTTTATTATTATTTGTGAAATTACTTATGGATTTTTGACTATTTATAAAATTTGAAAGACACATGTTTCATTTAGTAGTACTAAGGAAATGTGTTAATTGCACAAATTTATCAAAGTTTAGATATTCAGTGCAAACTGATTTTTGTGAATCTCATTTATTTTTGAAGGCTGAATAAATTGACCATTTCCCAAACAAGACTTGCTTTTCCCACTCCTAGAAGAACAGTGTTGGGAAAAATTGATGTAAAAGAAATAAAAATTGATAACCAGCATTTTCTCCTTTTGTCTCAATATTTTCTATACTTTTTGTACACAACTTTGTACTTTTATAATATCAATTTTATTTACAGCAACTTTCAATGTAGAGCAGTCTAATTTTAGGTCGTTTGGGAAAAGGTTATCAACATTAAAATTTGTCATCTAGAAGACAATTAAAATGGTTGCTGTAGAAAGGATAATATGATTAACGAGGAAAAAGCTATCGGTAAATGCTATAGCATAGGTGCCTTTTCAGCGAAAACATAGGATAATGTACATACATGTATATGTAATTAACGGCAGCCTTTATAAACACTCTGATCACATTTACAATAAGCTGTGCTAACCAATTCCCACACACTGATGCTTTTTGACACTCCACAAGATAAATGCTTTGAAAAACATTGTGGAAAATGAAGAAATTGCTTGTAACAAGCAATTTCTTCATTTCCCACAATGTTTTCTACCTAGTAAGACCAACATATGTATAATTTTATTAGCTTCAATTTGTCATCTGCAACATCTTTGAATTTGGACAAGTCCAAACTTTTGTCGTTTGGTAATGGGTTAAACATATATAGGAAGGTATTAAAGGGTAATGTGATGCAAAAGTGCACAAGTTTTATTACCATTCTAGACCCTAACAATGGATAATAGAAATAATTAGAAAGCCACATTATTCCTTCAATATCTTTTACAGGTGAGCAGTTTTAAAACAAATGCCATCATAGACGGATTAGGCTCCCCGGATAAGTGTTTGTCACAAAAAATATATTAAGCCCCCTTTTTCCATGACATGCTTTTTAGTATATTGATTGAAAATAGTGTAAGGTGTAGAACATTTCATTTATCACATGAGTACAAAGTTCCATTAAATTCTGACCATCAGATAGAAAGAAATTAGAGAAAAATTAATTTCTACATCAAGGCCCCTTTTTTCGTGACGCGTTTTCAGTAAAAGAAAAACAAGTTCACTGAAAATATGCTCCCACGAAATTTTTTCAGGAGCATAAACATTTTTAGGTCAGTAAATGTTAACTGTGCATCTAAAGTCAATTGGCCATCTAACACTCCAAAAAAGATGCCAACATTAGTATGATTTGTGCCCTTTTTCACTATAAGATAACGCTAAATTTGACTTTTGATTTCCATCATGTAATGAAACATTATCCTCAAGCACTCTCAACATCGTGGATGACAATTTTAAAGGATACAAACTTTGCCATCTGCAGCCATCATTATAAAAGGCAAGACTCTGAACCATACAGTTCAGTTCCCGTGAAGGTTGAGGTAAGAGTGGAAGCAGCCCTAACAAAAGCAATATGCCCAGCTACTTTAAAATTACAAGTAGCATTGATGTTATTACCATACAATACATACATGTACTCTTTTCCGAAAGTTATTCATTAAACCCTAAAATTTCTTCCATATTCATTCTTTTCTTAATTATTTCTCTGTAAGATTTTCATTTGACTTGACCAGAATAATACTAAATCATTAAAGTATTCTAAGCAATTTGTGCAATTTCCAAGTGCATAAAGGTCAGATTGCATGGAACATGGGCCAGACAGAAACAGTACCTATGAGTAAGATTCATAATCTTGACCATTCTCTTCATTGAAGTTTACAATATAAGTATATTCATCCTCAGGTTTCTGAACAAAAATAAATCATCCCTTTTCTCACCCATTTTTACTTGACCAGAATAATACTAGAATCATAAAAAGTATTCTAAACATTATGTGCATTTTCCAGGTGCATAAAGGTCAGATTGTGTAGAACATGGGCGAGACAGAAACAGTACCTATTAGTAAAAGAACTATAGTCTTGACTATTCTCCTCATTGAAGTTTACATATGTAAATTCATCTTCAGGCTTCTAAACATAAACAAATCATCACTTTTCTTTCACTGGTTTTCAGCTTAAAAAAATGCAGGGTACCAAAATAACCCGATGCCAGACTACAAAAATTTTTTGTTTCAATTTTAAATTGTTGCAGACAACAATTTCAACATGATGAAAATTATAAAATCTGTTCACTTAGGGTTAGAAAATATTGTGTAAAAAGAAAAAGCAATTTCTTCATTTTCCACAATCTATTCTCAGTCTTTAGGGGTGTCAAAAAGTATCACTGTGAAAAAATGGGTTAAAAATAACTTAATGTTCACATATAAATTGAAAGTTATTTCTAAGCAGTAGGCCTACAAGTTGAGTGAGTAGACACATTTTTCAATTTGATATCCAAATATGAATTTATCTCCTCACTTCTTCATCATTATAAACAGTGCTATTACATTTATGATATAAAATATGATTGGTTTTCACATTTGTACATGCTATAAATGATTGAATGATACTGAATGCCTTACCTTATAAGCATCGTCCCCAATAACTTGAAGATACTTTTTGTCTCTGTATATGTTCTTGGCTTTCAGACAGTACAACACAAATATATCACAGATCACTGTGGCCTGTAAACAACAAGAGCTTAATTAGGTTATTTCATCTAAGACCCCCCTGCACACAACAGCCTCCAAAAGTCGTCATTGGAGTCTAAAATCGCCGCCCAAACGTTTAGTATTTGTTATTTTTAGTAACATACTCTCAATCCCAAAGCGTTTTGGTAACAATATTCTCGAACCCAAAGCGTTTTAATGTTGAATGCACATGCTCTTTATTGCTGTATATTGAATGCACGTGCGTCATCATTGTTTTCTCCACATATTTAGGGAGCCTCATTTTGATAATGTCGATTTGTGACTATTTTTAGTAATAATTTTCATGTATACAATGTTGATTTCCCATAAACCCATCGTCTTTGCCTCCGGAAGTGTGTTCTGTGGGTACAGACTAAAACATAAGTGAAAGGACCTTATAGAGTTGTGCATATGCACCAAAATACATGCATCAGTTCAGAAAGGCATTGCTATATGGATAGAAACCAAAGTAGTGATCTAAATATATGCTGAATAACTTTAAAACGCATCAAACAAAGATTTGACACTAGCATGTAAAACCCTAACCATAGCATTACACAAAAGCCCCAGTGACCAGAGAAGACACCTTTCCCTACAAATAGTGACACTATAAATGCCTACAACTAGGGGCAGAAAATGAATTATTTTTACAACTCTCAGACTGGCTAACCCACTACCTATATTGTTCACCAGTGTTACAATACAGAACTGACCTACACAACCCTGTAGTATTAGAATAAACTTTATATTATATACTGTTGGACAGATGAACAACTGGTGTCATAAACATGAAATGAGGAGTTTGGAAAATACAAATGAAAAGTACATACAATTCCAAGAATGGCCAATCCACTGCCAATATTGGTCATGAGAGGCACAATACGGAATTGACCAGCCCGACCTTGTAGTGTCAAGATAAACTTTATACCGTATGCTTTAAACAGTGTTCTGTATTCTGTCCCATTGTCTGATTTGTAATAGTGGGCATATCTGTAAAGATAAATATAGACATCCATACTTCATATTGATGACATGGTACTTGACTTTTTTAAAAAAGCATTTTGGTTTTATCTCCTTGCATGTGTTTCTAATGAAATGGAGTGTGTATTTTCATGGATCTTTATACAAAATTGTCTTGGGACCCCCCCCCCCCCCCCGCCTAATATTGTGGGAGGGGAATATCCCCCACACTATTCTCTCCTCAGTATGTGTACCTTTTTTGAAAAGCTGGCTATGCCCCTGAACAAAACACTCATTTTGTGTAGCAACAATCCCTTTGTCTTACCTGAAATTATATCCTTTTGATAAAACATCGTTTGCGCTGTCTAATCGTCTAAAGGAATATTCAGGCGTGCAGTCATCCGCACTATAATCTAAGTTACAGTCCCAGGTGATGATGATTTGTACTACTCCTCCCTGAAGACAAAATAGATCGTAGGTGTTATTGCAAAACCTTGTATCTACAGCTTGATTAAAGCTGTAGATACAGGGTTTTGCAATAAAATTAAACAGATAGTATTCTATATCGTTGGTGTAAATGCAAAACCTTGTATGTCGATTGTCGCAATTTTCAAAGTAAAACCTTGTGTGCCCAGTTAAGACGATTCTTGCAGGTTTTGAGATATTTTTACTGATCAGTATTAATGACACATTATTTGTGAACAAAATATCCAAATTTCAAGTAAAACCTTTCAGTTTGGAAAAAGTTGTTACACTTTTTTCCTAACTTTTTACAATTTTTCGAAAATGAGATACGAGGTTTTGCATTTACAACGACGATATATACATCTAATTTCTTTCCAAAACAAGACCTGGTTCTGACATATTTGAATTGAAAAGAATTTGGAATGCATTGATGCAAAAGAAGAAAATGCTGATAATCAGCATTTTCTCCTTTTGCTTCAATACTTTCAGGGCTATATTGAACACAAATATTCAGGTGTGCAGTCATCCGCACTGTAATCTAGATTACAGTCCCAGGTGATGATGATTTGTACAACTCCTCCCTGAAGACAGAATAAATTGTCGGTGTTATTGCAAAACCCTGTAACTATAGTCTATCGGCTGTAAGTGTAGACTTGTATACAAACACTAAAAACAACTACACAGTTTTAACATTTATCAAACCATTTATCGTTAGCTGTACGGGCGAATTGATGTCCTAGCTCATTTATTCTCGAAAAAGAAAGTGTTTGTGTTGGGTCATTTTCAACAACAAGTGGTATATAGTGTTTGTATACAAGTCTACAGTTATAAACGACGAGTTATACAGCTTGATTAAAGCTGTAGATACAGGGTTTTGCAATAAAATTGAACAAATAGTATCCTATATGTATATCTAATTTCTAATTTCCAAAACAAGACCTGGTTCTGACATATTTGATTGAAAAGGTTGGGAATGCATTGATGCAAAAGAAGAAAATGCTGATAATCAGCATTTTCTCCTTTTGCTTCAATACTTACAGGACTTTATTGGTAGGACTGAGACAAGGATGTTCAATGAGTTCCATACTTTTCGTTCTATTTATAAACGAGCTACATGATACAATTACTGAGAGTGGAATAAGAGGCATTCAGATAAATCCGGAGCTCATAGAAATTTTCATGTTAATGTTTGCCGATGATATTGCGCTTCTCTCTGACACTCGTATTGGTCTCCAAAAGCAATT
The DNA here is from genome assembly GCA_963680895.1 of Fragum sueziense. NCBI lineage: Eukaryota > Metazoa > Mollusca > Bivalvia > Cardiida > Cardiidae > Fragum > Fragum sueziense. The sequence continues at coordinate 19,509,269 of OY804603.1, read as the reverse complement.
GAATTTGTTGTACACATATTGTAATAACTGGAAACTGGAGGTTAATGTTTTTAGAAACGGGGGTAGGCTGTCAAATACAGATAAATGGTATTATTCAAATAATGTTATCGAATGTGTCAATTGTTTTACTTATATTGGAGTTCTTTTTACTCCGAGCCTGTCAACCTTTAAAATGGCAGAAAATAATTCATTGAAAGCTAAGAGTGCGCTATTGAGCCTATTTTCTTCTATGAAAACGTTAATGCCTATATATGGTAAGACTTTTTTCAAAATCTTTGACACTAAGATAGCTCCAATTTTGTTTTATGGTTCCGAAATTTGGGGGTTACAAAATTTTGAGTGTGTAGAAATTGTTCATAAATATGCATGTAAAAGGTTTTTGAATGTTCCAGTGAATACACCTGATGCAGCAGTCATGGGAGAGTGCGGACGATTTCCATTATATATATACACATGTAAAAGAGTTCTTAAATACTGGTTATCAATATTAAGTATGCCTGATCATAGATATGTTAAAAAATGCTACAATATGCTCAAATTATATGATTCTCTTGGTCACGAAAACTGGGCATCAAAACTTAGGAAAAATTTGTATGAAAATGGATTTGGATATGTTTGGGAAAACCAATCGGTGCAAAATAGCAAGCATTTTATCTCTCAATATCTGCAGCGGCTGTCTGACCAGTACCTGCAGATATGGAGAGATAGATGCTGTACTCAGTCTAAACTAATTCTATACAGAGATTTTAAAAGTACCCTCGAGTATGAGTCTTATCTTGATATATTAAATATTTATAAATTTCGCAAGGCGCTTGCTTGTTTCAGAACAGGATCTTTACAACTTGCCATGGAGCAGGGTCGCTATAACAATATAAGTGCTGAACAACGATTTTGTTTTCATTGTAAAAGTCAAATTGAAGATATGTATCATTTTCTGCTAGTGTGTCCAATTTATTTTGACCTTAGATGTACTTATATCAAGGAAAAGTATTTCAATCCTCCATCATTATACAAATTTAAAATAATTATGACTAGGAAAAGCGAAACGGAAGTTAGAAATATTGCAATGTACATTTATCACGCCTTCGAAAAAAGAAAATCATATGTCATTTCCTGAATATACAAAATATTATATATCATCAACTTGACTTACAATTACTTTACATGCGTCAAATTGAATTTGTATTGTAAACTGTCTATTGTTGTCACTGGTTGTACAAAGACTTTGTATATGTGTTTATGTAATTGAAAAGGCTGGAGGCCGATTTTCAATAAAACATTTGAATTTGAATTTGAATATTGAACACAAATATTCAGGTGTGCAGTCATCAGCACTATAATCTAAACAAGAGATGTTTGTAAAACATATATGCCCCCTCAAGGGCCTACATTTGATGTAGGTCAAAGTCCAAGGTCAAGTTAACAAGGTCCAAGGTCATGGTCAAATATGAAAGGTCTTGGTAGGAGGTGTCTATGTGTGAAATATCAAAGCTGTATATGTAAAAGTAAAATGAAACATAGGCCAGGTTAAAGTTTTTAAAAGTAGGCCAAATGCCAAGGTCAAGGTCATGGTCAAATGTGAAAGGTCTTGGTTGGAGGTGTCCATGTGTGAAATATCAAGGCTGTAGGTGTAAAAGGACATGATATATATGCCTGGTTTCAGTCTTTTTAAAAGTAGGTCAAACTCCAAGGTCAAGGTTGCAATATTCAAGGTCATGGTCAAATGTGAAAGGTCTTGGTAGGAGGTGTCTATGTGTGAAATATCAAGGCTGTAGGTGTAATAGGACATAAGATAAAGGCTAGGTTAGATATTTCTAAAAGTAGGTCAAACTCCAAGGTCAAGGTCCAAGGTTATGGTCAAAAGTGAAATATCTTGGTTGGAAGTGACCATGTGTGAAATATCAAGGCTGTATATGTAAAATGACATGAAATATAGGCCAGGTTAATGTATTATTAAAGTAGGTCAAAGACAAAGGTCAAGGTCAAAGGTCATGGTCAAATGTGAAAGGTCTTGGTCGTAGGTGTCCATGTGTCAAATATCAAGGCTGTATGTGTAAAAGGACATGCTATATCGGCTAGGTTAAAGTTCTTTTTTAAAGCAGGTCAAAGTCCAAGGTCAAGGTCACAAGGTCCAAGGTCATGGTCAAATGTGAAAGGTCTTGGTAAGATGTGTCCATGTGTGAAATACCAAGGCTGTATGTGTAATAGCACATAAGATATAGGCCCAGTTTAATTTTTTTTAAAGTAGGTCAAACTCCAAGGTCAAGGCCACATGGTCCAAGGTCATAGTCGTATGTGATAGGTCTAAGTCAGAGGTTTCCATGTGTCAAATATCAAGGCTGTATGTGTAAATGGACATGATATATCGGCCAGGTTAAAGTTTTTTTAAAAGTAGGTCAAACTCCAAGGTCAAGGTCACAAAGTCCAAGGTCACGGTCAATTGTGAAAGATCTTGGTAAGATGTGTCCATGTGTGAAATATCAAGGCTGTATTTGTAAAAGGTCATGAGATATATGCCGGGTTTAATTTTTTTTAAAGTAGGTCAAACTCCAAGGTCAAGGTCACAAGGTCCAAGGTCATGGTTAAATGTGAACGATGTTGATAGGAGGTATCTATGTGTGAGATATCAAGGCTGTATGTGTAAAAGGAAACGAGATATAGGCAAGGTTAAGAATTAAGTGTAAAAATCAACAAAGGGCAATAACTCCAAGAATTTGATTGGCAGAGTTACGGTTCTTGCGCACTGCACCTCTCCATAATGAAATCTATTCACCTGTAAAGTTTCATGATTCTACCTTACATATTTTTTGAGTTGTGCTCTGGACAAGAATCAAGTTTGAAAATCAACAAAGGGCAATAACCCAAACAATATGATCAGCAGAGTTACGGTTCTTGTGCACTGCACCTCTCCATAATGAGATCTATCCACCTGTAAAGTTTCATGATTCTACCTAACATACTTTTTGAGTTATGCACCCGACAATAATCAAGTTTGAAAATCAAACAAGAGGACCATGATGGTCCTAAATCGCTCACCTGAATCAATATGACAAGAGTGATAATGGCAATTTTGTCAAATTCAAAGACATGAGACTTCTAAGGACTTTCTGTTAGGAAACAATTAAGCAATAATTTTGTTCCAATCGATCCAGTAAAGTTTGTTGTGAAGAAAGATCTCCATCTGATAAGCTAGGTTAATCCCTTCTTATCTGTTTACATAAGATAAACATTGGGCCAGAGCAACAGATAAGAGAAATAGATAAGAGAAATAGGAAAGCCTTTCCTTTTTTTATTATTCATATCCAAACCCTATGTAGAATTTATTTAGCATCCTAGCTTACAGATCTGTATCAATCACGTATGCACATCTATTTGAACCAGGTCATGTCATTCCAGGGTTTTTTCTCCTTCTTTGGACGGGTCCGTAAAAAGGACCCGTTCCCAATGCCAAATAGGGTAATTTTTTCCCAAAATCTGGAAAGAAAATTCCCAATGCAGAAGTCATTCCTTCTTTTTGAATGAAAATTCAATTATTCCCTTTCATATGTCGACGTTTTCCACCTGGCGGAAGTGCTATATACAAAATGGCGAATCTGATAAGACCGGACAATGAAATTTATCAAATTCAAGGGCACATACATGTAACTCTCATCTTTCTGGTCAGATCAGACTGAAAATCAACTTCATCAAAAGTAAAGAATTTTCTTCTGATTTATCTAAGTCCGATAAGCCCCTTTCTCCCTGCCACTGCCACATTTTTTGACAAATGTAAAAATTTGTGAACAAATTTTGAAAAGAGTGACTGAAGGAAAATTCCTGAAAAGTCTGGTTCAATTGGGCCCTATGGTTGATTTTTAAAGAATTTTCTTATGATTTCTCTAAGTTTGATAAGCCCCTTTCTCCCTGCCACGGCCATATTTTTTGACAAATGTAAAAAATTATGAAAAAATTCGAAAACAGTGACTCAAGGCACATTCCTACCAAGTCTGCTTCAATTGGGCCCAATGGTTGATTTTTAAAGAATTTTCTTCTGATTTCTTTAAGCCTGATAAGCCCCTTTATCCCTGCCACAGCCACATTTTTGACAAATGTAAAAATTTGTGATTTTTTGTAAAGAGTGACTCAAGGAACATTCCTGCAAAGTCTAGTTCAATTGGGCCCTATGGTTGATTTTTAAAGAATTTTCTTATGCTTTCTCTAAGCCGATAAGCCCCTTTCTCCCTGCCATGGCCATATTTTTTGACAAATGTAAAAAATTGTGAATAAATTCGAAAACAGTGACTTAAGCCACATTCCTACCATGTCTGCTTCAATTGGGCCCAATGGTTGATTTTTAAAGAATTTTCTTCTGATTTCTTTAAGTCCGATAAGCCCCTTTATCCCTGCCACGGCCACATTTTTTGACAAATGTAAAAATTTGTGAACAAATTTTGTAAAGAGTGACTCAAGGAACATTCCTGCAAAGTCTGGCTCAATTGGGCCATATGGTTGATTTTTAAAGAATTTTCTTATGCTTTCTCTAAGCCGATAAGCCCCTTTCTCCCTGCCACGGCCACATTTTTTGACAAATCTAAAAATTTGTGAATAAATTTTGAGAAGAGTGACTCAAGGCACATTACTGCCAAGTTTGGTTCAAATTGACCAAATGGTTGATTTTTAAAGAATTTTCTTATGATTTCTATTAGTCTGATAAGCCCCGCCCTGCCACGCCCACATTTTTTGACGAATCAAAAATCCGCGAACAAGTTTTGAGAAGGGTCACCCAAGGAACATTCCTGCCAAGTTTGGTAAAAATTGGCCCATTGATATAGGAGGCGAAGATGTTTAAAGAAATTGTGAACGGACGGACGGACAGACGGACGGACGGACAGACGGACGGACGACGGACAAAAAGCGACCACAATAGCTCACCTTGAGCACTTCGTGCTCAGGTGAGCTAAAAAGGGCAATAACCCAAAAAATATGATCAGCAGAGTTACGGTTCTTGTGCACTGCACCTCTCCATAATGAGATCTATCCACCTGTAAAGTTTCATGATTCTACCTAACATAGTTTTTGAGTTATGCTCCGGACAAGAATCAAGTTTGAAAATCAACAAAGGGCAATAACTCAAAAAATTTTATCGGCAGAGTTACGGTTCTTGTGCACTGCACCTCTCCATAATGAGATCTATCCACCTGTAAAGTTTCATGATTGTACCTTACATATTTTTTGAGTAATGCTCCGGACAAGAATAAAATTATAAAATAAACAAAGGGCAATAACTCAAAAAAATTTATCGGCAGAGTTACGGTTCTTGTACACTGCACCTCTCCATAATGAGATCTATCCACCTGTAAAGTTTCATGATTCTACCTAACATACTTTTTGAGTTATGCACCCGACAATAATCAAGTTTGAAAATCAACAAAGGGCAATAACCCAAAAAGTATGATCAGCAGAGTTACGGTTCTTGTGCACTGCACCTCTCCATAATGAGATCTATCCACCTGTAAAGTTTCATGATTCTACCTAACATAGTTTTTGAGTTATGCTCCGGACAAGAATCAAGTTTGAAAATCAACAAAGGGCAATAACTCAAAAAATTTGATCAGCAGAGTAACGGTTCTTGTGCACTGCACCTCTCCATAATGAGATCTATCCACCTGTAAAGTTTCATGATTGTACCTTACATACTTTTTGAGTTATGCTCCGGACAAGAATCAAGTTATAAAATCAACAAAGGGCAATAACTCAAAAAATTTGATCGGCAGAGTTACGGTTCTTGTGCACTGCACCTCTCCATAATGAGATCTATCCACCTATGAAGTTTCATGATTCTACCTTTAACACTTTTCGAGTTATGCTCCGGACAAGGTTTGGTCTACGGACAGACCGACCGACATACCGACCGACCGACCGACAGACCGACCGACCTTCCGACTGACCGACCGACCGACACTTGCAAAACAATATACCCCCATTTTCTTCGAAAGGGGGCATAATTACAATTTCATGTGATGATGATTTGTACAACTCCTCCCTGAAGACAGAATAGATCGTCAGTGTTATTGCAAAACCTTGTATCTACGAGGGGCGTTCAATTAAAAGTGGTACTAATGGTCCACCATACCTCACGGTTCTATAGAACAGGTTGTGCTTGCGGCTATTTGACGGGATAATTACTGTCTATACTTGGTCAAAATTTGAGACAAATTTGTTGACTCTTTCAAATGTTATAGAACTTTTAAGTTGGATCAGTCATATACACTGGCTATTTCGCTGTGCGCAAAATGGAAAACAAACTGAAGTAGGATGTACGGGTCTACATTAAAGGTCGCATAAGCTTTGAAATATCTGCATCACATGTATATAATGAACTATATCAGATTATTGGACATTCGAACGTTGAATATACGTCAGTTTTTAGGAAGATAATAAAAATCAAAATTGTTTAAACTGGCCTGAATGATGCCCCCCTCTCAGGCAACCCGCGCAGAGTTAGCATCAAAGCAGATGTTGCTGTAGATTCCTACATGACCAAACAAGACGCATGGTTCTATGTGCAAGAAATAGCAGATAAAGTTGGTTTTTCATCGGGGACATGTTATAAAGTTTTGACGAAAGGGTTGAAACACAGAAAGGTTTATGCCCATTGGGTCCCCCACCTGATGCCTTAAGGACAGAGAGCCACCCGTGCAAAATATGCTTTGAAATGATGCAATAAATGCAACAAATGTGGGCTTTCTGAGCTTTATGCATATGATTGAACAATAATCTACTATTATGAGCACTAATGGCGTGTCATTTGCAAGCAATGGCTGCGAAAAGATCAGACAAGGTCCGTATTAGCCAAAAAATTAAAAGAGCGGCAAAAGTTTTGTGCGCGGTAATTTTCAAATATAACAGGTGTATTGTTCAAATTACTGTTTTTATTAGTACAACTTTCGGCAGTCATTCATACAAGAAATGTATGTTGGCGAAATGAAAGAAATATCACGAAAAGAGCAAGTCTAGGACCGGCTAAAGAGGCATGTGCCAAATCCATGATAACGGAGCTGTCCACAGGTGTCCTCTTATCCAAGACTTCCTGGAAGAGACACATTCTGCATAGCATCTTCATCCACCCTTAGAGCCGGGCTTAAGCCCGTGTGGCTTTTTTGTGTTCTCCATGATGACGGGAAAAGCCTCTGGTCGTCGGTATAGGCCTTCATGTTCCATATGAAGTGCAATTTTCCAGTGTCTGCGGGGTGTTCCAAAAGAGGCCCATTTACTGGCATATAAGTAATGGATCTCAAAACTTTAGAAGTGTGTGGGTGTTAAAGAGGATTGCTTCGAAGGATTGAAGAAACTTAGAATTGAATTGCGACATAACTATGACTTATAGAACCCCAGTTCCAAAATTAATTGAACGTCCCTCGTACAGCTTGATTAAAGTATTGCTCTAAAGAAGTCTAACAATTTCTTAATTCCTTGATTCTTTCTATCCAGTATTTTTCTTATGTTTCATGAAAATTTTGGTCAAATGAAAAACAAGAGGACCATGATGGTCCTTAATTGCTCACCTGAACTGAGATTCACAAGGTGAAAAATGCTTGCACCTTTTCCCATGATATCCGAACGAACATTCCAAAAACAAATTTTGAAAAGAGTCACTTAAGGAACATTCCTGCCAAGTTTGGTTCAAATTGACCCAGTGGTTCATTTTTAAACTAGAACTGTCGCAAAGCGGACGAATACCCCCCACTAGGGCCTTGTCACTGAAAAAGTGCTATCGGTCAAAATGTTCTTGACTTAGAGCATGGAAATGGATTTTAAACAAAGTCCAACTGTGACATTGACCTTTGACCTTGGTGACCCCAAAACAATAGGGCACCTACATTGGTCATAGGCAACAACTGTGTAAAGTTTCATGATCCTAGGTCAAACAGTTCTCAAGTTAGAACACGGAAACGAAATTGTAAATTTTGATTACTCCCCCCACCCTCATTAAAAACTTCAAAGTCGCATAACTCTAAAACTAATGGCTGGATCAATATGAAAATTGCAGGTGCACAACTTCATATAATAGGAAACATCCTGATAAAATTTCAGAAAAATTGGTAAAAAACTGTGGGAGGAGAAGAGGACACAAGATTATGTCCACCCCCACCCCCTTAAAAACTTCAAAGTGGCATAACTCTAAAACTAATGGCTGGATCAAGTTGAAAATTGCAGGTGCACAACTTCATATGATAGGGAACATCCTAATAAAATTTCAGAAAAATTGGTCAAAAACTGTGGGAGGAGAAGAGGACACAAGATTATGTCCACGGAGGGACGGACAGACGGACGGACGGACGGACAACCTGGTTCCAGTATACCCCCCCCCCCCCTAACTTTGTTGTGGGGGGTATAATAATTTTCTTAGGATCTTTAAGCCCCTCCTTCCCCCCCTCCCCCCCACTCCCCTGCCTCTACCACATTTTTCGGAAAATCAAAAATTCCCAAAGAAGTTTTGTAAAGGGCCATCCAAGGAACATTCCAGCCAAGTTTGGTCAAAATTGGCCGAATGGTTCAGGAGGAGAAGATGTTTAAAGAAATTGTGAACAGACAGACGGACAGACAAACGGACAGTGAGTGACCACAATAGCTCACCTTAAGCACTTCGTGCCCAGGTGAGCTAATAAGCTATTTCTATAGGCGACACTGATCAACAACTCCCAGGTCCTTTTGCACCAAAATCTTCATTCAGAGTATGATATCTGGCAGTAAACCAACAAAATAAGCTAGTTCTATAGGTGACACTGATTAACAACTCCAAGGCCTATTTGCACCAAAATCTGGATTCAGAGTATGATATCTGGTAGTAAATCAACGAAATAAGCTAGTTCTAAAGGTGACACTGATTAACAACTCCCAGGCCCATTTGCAACAAAATCTGGATTCAGAGTATGATGTCTGGTAGTAAATCAACAAAATAAGCTAGTTCTATAGGCGGCACTGATTAACAACTCCCTGGCCCATTTGCATCAAAATCTGGATTCAGAGTATGATATCTGGTAATAAATCAACAAAATCAGCAAGTTCTATAGACGACACTTATTAACAACTCCCAGACCCATTTGCACCAAAATCTTGATACAGAGTATGAAATCTTGTAGTAAATCAACAAAATAAGCTAGTTCTATAGGCAACACTGGTTAACAACTCCCAGGCCCATTTGCACCAACATCTGGATTCAAAGTATGATATCTGGTAGTAAATCAAAAACTAAGCTAGTTCTATAGGCTACACTGATTAACAACTCCCAGGCCCATTTGCACCAAAATCTGGATTCAGAGTATGATATCTGGTAGTAAATCAACAAAAAAAGCTAGTACATTAGGTGACAGTGATTAACAACTCCCAGGCCCAGTGGCACCAAAATCTGGATTCAAAGTATGATATCTGGTACTCAATCAACAAAATAAGCTAGTTCTATAGGCTACACTAATTAAGAACTCCCTGGCCCATTTGCACAAAAAACTGGATTCAGAGTATGATATCTGGTAGTAATTCAATAAAATAAGCTAGTTCTAAATGCTAAACTGATTAACAACACCCAGGCCCATTTGCACCAAAATCTGGATTCAGAGTATGCTATCTCAATCTGGTAGTAAATGAACAAAATAAGCTAGTTCTACAGGTGACATTGCTTAACTACTCCCAGGCCCATTTGCACAAAAATATGGATTCAGGGTATGATATCTGGTAGTAAATCAACGAAATGAAATAGTTCTATAGGAAACAATAGTTAAAAACTCCCAGGCCCATTTGCACTAAAATCTGGATTCAGAGTATGATATCTGGTGGTAAATCAACAAAAACAGCTAGTTCTATTGGCGACAATGATTAACAACCCCCAGAGCCATTTGAACCATAATAAGGATTCAGAGTATGATATCTAATAGTAAATCAACAAAATAAGACAGTTCTATGGGCCAAACTGATTAACAACTCCCAGGCCAATTTGCACCAAAATCTGGATTCAGAGTATGATATCTGGTAGTAAATCAATGAAATAAGCAAGTTCTATAGGCAACAATAATAAACAACTCCCAGGCCCATTTGCACCAAAATCTGGATTCCGAGTATGATATCTGGTAGTCAATCAACAAACTGACTAATTTCTATAGGCCTCACTGATTAAACAAGAGCGGTCAGAGACGGACAATGCTCCCCGAACAAGGCATTGTCACAATAAATATATGCCATACAGAGCTAATATAAAGCTAACAAATTTTAAGCCCCCTTTTTCCATGACATATTTTTTATACGCAAATTTTAAATAGTTTACTGTCAAGGGCATCTGATTTGCTACTCTAATATGAAATTTCATCAAATTCTGACCGTTAGACTAGGAGTAATTAGAGAAAAACTGTATTTAACCTTAGGTCCCCTTTTCCCATGACGAGGCCTCAAATCCAAAAACCGGGAAGACTACATCGGCATTAGGTCATAGGGAGTTCACATGGCAAGTTTCATTTGATTTGGCCAATGGGTTATGGAGAAATCGCTTCGGATGGACAGACGGAATGACAGACGGACAGGATGGACGGACAAAGGGGCGACTATATGCTCTCCCTTCGGGGAGCATAAAAACCCAAGCCCATTTGCATCAAAATCTGGATTCAGAGAAGGATATCTAATAGTGAATCGACAAAACAAGCTAGTACTATAGGCGACATTGATTAATGACTCCCAGGCACATTTGCACCAAAATCTGGATTCAGAGTATGATATCTGGTAGTATATCAACAAAATAAGCTAGTTATATAGGCTAAACTGATTAACAACTCCCAGTCCCATTTATACAAATATCTGGATTCAGAGTATGATATCTGGTAGTAAATCAACTAAATAATCTAGTTCTTTTGGCGACACTGATGAATGACTTGGAGGCCCTCTTGCACCAAAATCTGGATTCAGAGTATGATATCTGTTAGTTTATCGACAAAATAAGCTAGTTTTTAGGTGACAATGATTAATGACTCCAAGGCCCATTTGCACCAAAATCTGGATTCGGAGAATGATATCTGGCAGTAAATCAAGAAAATAAGCTAGTTCAATTGGCGATATTGATAAACAACTCCCATGCCCATTTGCACCAAAATCTGGATTCAGAGTGAGATATCTGGTAGTATATCAGCAAAATAGGCTAGTTCTATAGGTGACATTGATTAACAACTACCAGGACCATTTGCGCCAAAATCTGGATTCAGAGTATGATATCTGAAAGTGAATCAACAAAATAAGTTAGTTCTATAGGGGACAAAAATTTAATACTCCCAGGCCCATTTGCACCAAAATCTGGATTCAGAATATGATATCCGGTCGTAAATCAACAAAATAAGTTAGTTCTATAGGGGACAAAAATTTAATACTCCCAGGCCCATTTGCACCAAAATCTGGATTCAGAATATGATATCCGGTCGTAAATCAACAAAATAAACCAGTTCTACAGGCTAAATTGATTAACAACTCCCAGGCCCATTTGCACCAAAATCTGGATTCAGAGTATGTATCTGGTAGTAAATCAACAAAATAAGCTATTTCTATAGGCGACACTGATTTACAACTCCCAGGCCCATTTGCACCATAATCTGGATTCAGAGTATGATGTCTGGTAGTAAATCAAGAAAATAAGCTAGCTCTATAGGCTACACTGATTTACAACTCAGAGGCCCATTTGCACCAAAATCTGGATTCAGAGTATGATATCTGGTAGTATATCAGCAAAATAGGCTAGTTCTATAGGTGACATTGATTAACAACTACCATGACCATTTGCGCCAAAATCAGGATTCAGAGTATGATATCTGGTAGTGAATCAACAAAATAAGTTAGTTCTATAGGTGACACTGATTAACAACTCCCAGGACCATTTGCGCCAAAATCTGGATTCATAGTATGATATCTTGCAGAATATCAACATAATAAGCTAAATCTATAGGCTGTGCTGATTAACAACTCCCAGGCCGATTTGCTCCAAAATCTGGATTCAGAGTATAATATCTTGTAGTAAATGAACAAAATAAGCTAGTTCTATAGGAAACAATGATTAACAACTCCCAGGCCATTTTGCACCAAAATCTGGATTCAGAGTATGATATCTAGTAGTAAATCAACAAAATAAGCTAGTTCTTTACGGGACAATGAAAAACAACTTGCAGGCCCATTTGCACCAAAATCTGGATTCAGAGTATAATATCTTGTAGTAAATCAAGAAAATAAGCTACTTCTATAGGAAACAATGATTAACAACTCCCAGGCCATTTTGCACCAAAATCTGGATTCAGAGTATGATATCTAGTAGTAAATCAACAAAATAAGCTAGTTCTTTACGGGACACTGAAAAACAACTTGCAGGCTCATTTGCACCAAAATCTGGATTCAGAGTATGATATCTAATAGTAAATCAACAAAGTAAGACAGTTCTATTGGCAACACTGATTAACAACTCAGAGGCCCATTTGCACAAAAATCTGGACTCAGAGTATGATATCTGATAGTAAATAAACACAATAGGACAGTTCTGTGGGCTACACTGATTCACAACTCCCAGGCCCATTTGCACCAAAACCTGGATTCAGAGTATGATATCTGGTAGTAAATCAACGTAATAAGCTAGTTCTATAGGTGACATTGATTAACAACTCCCAAGCCAATATGCACCAAAATCTGGATTCAGAGTATAATATCTGGTAGTGAATCAACCAAATAAGCTAGTTCTATAGGTGACATTGATTAACAACTCCCAGGCCCATTTGCACCAAAACCTGGATTCAGAGTATTATATCTGGTAGTAAATCAATGTAATAAGCTAGTTCTACAAGCGACACTGATTCACAACTCCCATTTGCGCCAAAATCTGGATTCAGAGTATGATATCTGGTAGTAAATCACCAAAATAAGCTAGTTCTAAAGGCGATAATGATTAATTACTCCCAGGCCCATTTGTTAAAAAATTTGGATTCAGAGTATGATATCTGGTAGTAAATCAACAAAATAAGCTACTTCTATAGGCGACACTGACTTATTACTCCCAGTCCTGTATGCACCAAAATCTGGAATCAGAGTATGATATCTGGTAATAAATCAACAAAATAAGCTAGTTCCATAGGCAACACTGATTAACAACTTCCAGGCCTATTTGCACCAAAATCTGGATTCAGAGTATGATATCTAGTTATAAATAATCAAAATAAACCAGTTCTATAGGCTGCACTGATTAACAACTCAGAGGCCAATTTGTACCAAAATCTGGATTCAGAGTATCATATCTGGTAGTAAATCAACAAAATAAGATAGTTATATAGGCTACACTAAATTAACAACTCCCAGGCCCATTTGTACAAAAATCTGGATTCAGAGTATGATATCTGGTAGTAAATCAACTAAATAAGCTAGTTCTTTTGGCGACACTGATTAATGACTTGGAGGCCCATTTGTACCAAAATCTGGATTCAGAGTATGATATCTGGTAGTAAATCAACAAAATAAGACAGTTCTATATGGGACATTCATTAAGAACTCCCAGGCCCTCTTGCACCAAAATCTGGATTCAGAGTATGATATCTGTTAGTTTATCGACAAAATAAGCTAGTTTTTTAGATGACGATGAGTAATGACTCCCAGGCCCATTTGCACCAAAATCTGGATTTGGAGAATGATATCTGGCAGTAAATCAAGAAAATAAGCTAGTTCTATTGGCGACATTGATTAACAACTCCCATGCCCATTTGCACCAAAATCTGGATTCAGAGTATGATATCTGGTAGTATATCAGCAAAATAGGCTAGTTCTATAGGTGACATTGATTAACAAGAGGACCAGAATGGCCCTGAATTGCTCACCTGACTTGATCTGTTTCAATGGGTGAGGAGAAGAACATTTTGTAAGAATTATCCAATGATTCCTATAAGTTATAGAAGCCCCGCCCATATTTTTTGACGAATCAAAAAATTATGTAAAAGAATTGCAAAGAGTCATTCAAGGGACATTCCTGCCATGTTTGGTTCAAATTGGACCAATGGTTGATTTTTAAAGAATTTTCTATTGATTTCTCTAAGTCAGATAAGCCTCGCCCTGCCACACCCACATTTTTTGACAAATCATAAATCCGCGAACAAGTTTTGAAAAGGGTCTTCCAAGGAACATCCCTACCAAGTTTCATTACAATCGACCAGATGGGTAAGGCCAAGAAGATTTTTAAAAAATTATCTAACAATTCCTCTAAGTCTGATAAGCCCCGCCCTGCCACGCCCACATTTTTTGGTGAACCAAACATTCATGAACATATGTTGTTAAAAGTCACCCAAGGAACATTCCTGCCAAATTTGGCTCAAATTGGACCAATGGTCGATTTTTAATGAATTTTCTCTTGATTTCAGATATGCCCCGCCCTGCCACGCCAACATTTTTTGATGAATCAAAAATCCGCGAACAAGTTCTGTAAGGGATCATCCAAGGAACATCCCTGCCAAGTTTCATTACAATTGACCCGATGGGTAAGGAGAAGAAGATTTTTAAAGAATTATCTAACGATTCCTCTAAGTCTGATAAGCCCCGCCCTGCCACGCCCATATTTTTTGATGAATCAAAAATTCATGAATAAATGTTGTAAAGAGTCACACAAGGAATATTCCTGCACAGTTTGGTTGAAATTGGACCAATGATTGATTTTTAATGAATTTTCTCATGATTTCTCTAAGTCTGATAAGCCCCGCCCTGCCACGCCCATGTTTTTTGATGAATCAAAAATTCATGAATAAATGTTGTAAAGAGTCACACAAGGAATATTCCTGTACAGTTTGGTTGAAATTGGACCAAGGATTGATTTTTAATGAATTTTCTCATGATTTCTCTAAGTCAGATAAGCCCCGCCCTGCCACGCCCATGTTTTTTGACGAATCAAAAATCCGCCAACAAGTTTTGAAAGGGGTCACCCAAGGAACATCTCTGCTAAGTTTGGTCAAAATTGGCCCACTGGGTAAGGAGAAGAAGATGTTTAAAGAAATTGTGAACGGATGGACGGACGGACAGACGGACGCCGGACGGTGAGTGACCACAAAAGCTCACCTTGAGCACTTTGTGCTCAGGTGAGCTAACAACTACCAGGACCATTTGCACCAAAATCTGGATTCAGAGTATGATATCTGGTAGTGAATCAACAAAATAAGTTAGTTCCGTAGGGGCGCCGTGGTCTAATGGTAAGACGCGGGCTTTGGGATCGAGGGATCCTGGGTTCAAATCCTGCCAGTGCCAAAGGAATTTTTCTGAGCAAAAAACTTACCCCATGTTGCTCCTCTTCACCCAGATGTATAAATGGGAACACAGGAGAGTTGAAAGCCAAAGAGCTGTGGCTGCCGAAGGTGCCGACTGTTAACAGCCGACTTGAGACTCAGTGACCGTGGGTTAAAGTGTAAAGTCGGCAATGAATACGAAAGTAAAAAATAGACTTTAAATAGAAACTTTTTTAATTTAATACTCCCAGGCCAATTTGCACTAAAATCTGGATTCAGAATATGATATCTGGTCGTAAATCAACAAAATAAACCAGTTCTATAGGCTCAATTGATTAACAACTCCCAGGTCCATTTGCACCAAAATCTGGATTCAGAGTATGTATCTGGTAGTAAATCAACAAAATAAGCTGTTTCTATAGGCGACACTGATTAGCAACTCCCAGGCCCATTTGCAGCAAAATCTGGATTCAGAGTATGATGTCTGGTAGTAAATCAAGAAAATATGCTAGCTCTATAGGCTACACTGATTAACAACTCAGAGGTCCATTTGCACCAAAATCTGGATTCAGAGTATGATATCTGTTAGTTTATAGACAAAATAAGCTAGTTCTAAAGGCGACAATGATTAATTACTCCAAGGCCCATTTGTACAAAAATCTGGATTCAGAGTATGATATCTGGTAGTATATCAGCAAAATAGGCTATTTCTATAGGTGACATTGATTAACAACTACCATGACCATTTGCACCAAAATCTGGATTCAGAGTATGATATCTAGCAGAACATCAACAAAATAAGCTAAATCTATAGGCTACGCTGATTAACATCTCTAAGGCCTATTTGCACCAAAATCTGGATTCAGAGTATGATGTCTGGTAGTATATCAACAACTCCCAGTCCCATTTGCACCAAAATCTTGATTCAGAGTATGAAATCTGGTAGTAAATCAACAAAATAAGACATTTCTATAAGCAACACTGATTAAAAACTCCCAGGCTCATTAAAACCAAAATCTGGATTCAGAGTATGATATCTGATAGTAAATAAACACAATAGGACAGTTCTATGGGCCACACTGATTCACAACTCCCAGGCCCATTTGCACCAAAACCTGGATTCAGAGTATTATATCTGGTAGTAAATCAACATAATAAGCTAGTTCTATAGGTGACATTAATCAACAACTCCCAAGCCAATATGCACCAAAATCTGGATTCAGAGTATAATACCTGGTAGTAAATCAACAAAATAAGCTAGTTCTACAGGCGACACTGATTCACAACTCCCAGGCCCATTCATGGATTCATAGATTCAGAGTATGTATCTGGTAGTAAATCACCAAACTAAGCTAGTTCTATAGGTGACATTGATTAACAACTCCCACGCCCATTTGCACCAAAATCTGGAATCAGAGTATAATATCTGGTAGTGAATCAACAAAATAAGCTAGTTCTACAAGCGACACTGATTCACAACTCCCAGGCCCATTTGCAACAAAATCTGGATTCAGAGTATGATATCTGGTAGTAAATCACCAAATAAGCTAGTTCTAAAGGCGACAATGATTAATTACTCCAAGGCCCATTTGTACAAAAATCTGGATTTAGAGTATGATATCTGGTAGTCTATCAGCAAAATAGGCTATTTCTATAGGTGACATTGATTAACAACTACCATGACCATTTGCACCAAAATCTGGATTCAGAGTATGATATCTAGCAGAATATCAACAAAATAAGCTAAATCTATAGGCTGCGCTGATTAACAACTCCCAGGCCAATTTTCACCAAAATCTGGATTCAGAGTATAATATCTTGTAGTTAATCAAGAAAATAAGCTAGTTCTATAGTCGACACTGATTAACAACTCTAAGGCCCATTTGCACCAAAATCTGGATTCAGAGTATGAAATCTGGTAGTAAATCAACAAAATAAGACATTTCTATAAGCAACACTGATTAAAAACTCCCAGGCTCATTAAAACCAAAATCTGGATTCAGAGTATGATATCTAATAGTAAATCAACAAAGTAAGACAGTTCTATGCAAACCCTGATTAACATCTCAGAGGCCCATTTGCACAAAAATCTGGATTCAGAGTATGATATCTGATAGTAAATAAACACAATAGGACAGTTCTATGGGCCACACTGATTCACAACTCCCAGGCCCATTTGCACCAAAACCTGGATTCAGAGTATTATATCTGGTAGTAAATCAACGTAATAAGCTAGTTCTATAGGTGACATTAATCAACAACTCCCAAGCCAATATGCACCAAAATCTGGATTCAGAGTATAATACCTGGTAGTGAATCAACAAAATAAGCTAGTTCTACAGGTGACACTGATTCACAACTCCCAGGCCCATTCATGGATTCATAGATTCAGAGTATGTATCTGGTAGTAAATCACCAAACTAAGCTAGTTCTATAGGTGACATTGATTAACAACTCCCACGCCCATTTGCACCAAAATCTGGAATCAGAGTATAATATCTGGTAGTGAATCAACAAAATAAGCTAGTTCTACAAGCGACACTGATTCACAACTCCCAGGCCCATTTGCAACAAAATCTGGATTCAGAGTATGATATCTGGTAGTAAATCACCAAATAAGCTAGTTCTAAAGGCGACAATGATTAATTACTCCAAGGCCCATTTGTACAAAAATCTGGATTTAGAGTATGATATCTGGTAGTCTATCAGCAAAATAAGCTACTTCTATAGGTGACATTGATTAACAACTACCATGACCATTTGCACCAAAATCTGGATTCAGAGTATGATATCTAGCAGAATATCAACAAAATAAGCTAAATCTATACGCTGCGCTGATTAACAACTCCCAGGCCAATTTTCACCAAAATCTGGATTCAGAGTATAATATCTTGTAGTTAATCAAGAAAATAAGCTAGTTCTATAGTCGACATTGATTAACAACTCTAAGGCCTATTTGCACCAAAATCTGGATTCAGAGTATGATGTCTGGTAGTATATCAACAACTCCCAGTCCTATTTGCACCAAAATCTTGATTCAGAGTATGAAATCTGGTAGTAAATCAACAAAATGAGACATTTCTATAAGCAACACTGATTAAAAACTCCCAGGCTCATTAAAACCAAAATCTGGATTCAGAGTATGATATCTAATAGTAAATCAACAAAGTAAGACAGTTCTATGCAAACCCTGATTAACATCTCAGAGGCCCATTTGCACAAAAATCTGGATTCAGAGTATGATATCTGATAGTAAATAAACACAATAGGACAGTTCTATGGGCCACACTGATTCACAACTCCCAGGCCCATTTGCACCAAAACCTGGATTCAGAGTATTATATCTGGTAGTAAATCAACGTAATAAGCTAGTTCTATAGGTGACATTAATCAACAACTCCCAAGCCAATATGCACCAAAATCTGGATTCAGAGTATAATACCTGGTAGTAAATCAACAAAATAAGCTAGTTCTACAGGCGACACTGATTCACAACTCTCAGGCCCATTCATGGATTCATAGATTCAGAGTATGTATCTGGTAGTAAATCACCAAACTAAGCTAGTTCTATAGGTGACATTGATTAACAACTCCCACGCCCATTTGCACCAAAATCTGATTTCAGAGTATAATATCTGGTAGTGAATCAACAAAATAAGCTAGTTCTACAAGCGACACTGATTCACAACTCCCAGGCCCATTTGCAACAAAATCTGGATTCAGAGTATGATATCTGGTAGTGAATCACCAAAATAAGCTGGTTTTAAAGGCGACAGTGATTAATTACTCCAAGGCCCATTTGTACAAAAATTTGGATTCAGAGTATGATATTTGGTAGTAAATCAACAAAATAAGCTACTTCTATAGGCAACACTGACTTATTACTCCCAGGCCTGTATGCACCAAAATCTGGAATCAGAGTATGATATTTTAGTCCATTCGAAATTTTCGGAACATTGCAATGTCGAGTACAATGAAGTTTTATTTTTTCTTTGCATTGTATAGGTGCTCTAGAGCAGATCTAGCTTTGTTGCCAGAATGGCAACCTTGGGGAACTCCCACAATCCGCAAAAATCCAAGATGGCCGCCGAACGGAATTGGAAAAATCAACTTTTTCTCAAATTGTCCGAAATTGACGCGAAAAATGTATAAATAGGGGTTCTTCGGTACGCTGAATCCAAATCTGATGATGAATATCGCATTTGGATATCAGAAATATACTAAAATGGAGATGGCCGCCGGAAGCCATCCTGAAAATTACAATTTTATAATTTTTTTAGATGACCTACAAAAGACATACTTATGAATCCAACTGTAATCTAATTTCTTCATCTGGCATTTGAATCAACCTGATGTATATTAAATTTCGACATGGCCGCCACATGCTATTTTTAAAATGATTTCGAGTTAAATAATGGTACAAAATGTGGCTAGATTTTGATATTTTTCTGCATTTTGTTGCTTTTATATTTATTTCGTATGCAAAATGTTATATTCAATGTAGACGCTACACATTTCCCGAATGTAGAAATAAAAGTAAGGAATATGTAAACTAGTTGCCATCTTGAAAAAGAGGGGAAAATGGGGGATCATTTAAGCAGAACATACCGAGATTAATATCTTTAGTTAATAAACTGAATGTTTATTTCAACATGTTCTATCAAAATGCCCTTGACATTTCGTTTCAAAGAGCGCTAACTGAAATATTTCCAGTGAGTTATCGTAATGTTATTATTGTGCATGTAAGATTTATTTGAAGCTTTTGTCCTGGAAAAATATGTATAACTTGTGTATACAAAATAACTAGCTTATTGCGAGTAACGGTACTTTTTATTTTTGCTAGCACTAAATGCTTATCTAAACTATAGTAAACATGCCACCAGTTGCCATACCATGAAATGAAAATAAAATCTGCGCTGTAGTTTTCAGATATGTCTGTGTGTCACTTTTCTTATATCATTATGGCCACCAGTTGCCTTGTGGAAATATGACAAAGTTGATTCTGTAGACATAATAAGTTGCATTAAATTTCTTTGTCGTTATTATTCTTAGCATTCCAATATATTTCAATATGTTCATCCAAGGATTTCAGATTGAACTACAAGCAAATTCGTTGAATTGATATCCCCCGCCGAATATATTTTCATTGTCAATAAAGTAGCGAGGAAACGAATATAACTCTGTATGTATATGGCTTCAACAGAACGAATATCACTCTGTATGTATATGGCTTCAACAGAACGAATATCACTCTGTATGTATATGGCTAAAACAGTCAGGGGCAGTAACTCTAAATTCCACGGTCGAACCGTGTAACCCCGATGATATGCGCATGTCCTCATTGTAGTAAAGCTGTGTGCCAAGTTTCATTGAAATCCGGTGTATAATTTTCAAGAAATAGCGCGGAATCGAATATCACTGTATGTATATGGCTTAAACAGTCAGGGGCAGTAACTCTAAATTCAGCGGTCGAACCGGGTAACCCTGACGATATGCGCATGCCCTCATTGTAGTAAAGCTGTGTGCCAAGTTTCATTGAAATCCGGTCTATACTTTTCAAGAAATAGCGCGGAAACGAATATCACTCTGTATGTATATGGCTAAAACAGTCAGGGGCAGTAACTCTAAATTCGACGATCGAACCGGGTAACCCCGACGATATGCGCATGTCCACTTTGTAGTGAAGCTCTGAGCCAAGTTTCACTGAAATCCGATCTATAGTTTTCAAGAAATAGCGCGGAAACGAATATCACTCTGTATGTATATGGCTTAAACAGTCAGGGGCAGTAACTCTAAATTTGGCGGTCGAACCGGGTAACCCCGACGATATGCACATGTCCACTTTGTAGTGAAGCTGTGAGCCAAGTTTCATTGAAATCCACTTTATAGTTTTCAAGAAATAGCGCGGAAACGAATATCACTCTTTATGTATATGGCTAAAACAGTCAGGGGCAGTAACTCTGAATTCGACGGTCGAATGCGGCAACCCCGACGATATGCGCATGTCCTCATTGCAGTAAAGCTGTGAGCCAAGTTTCATTGAAATCCACTTTATAGTTTTCAAGAAATAGCGCGGAAACGAATATCACTCTTTATGTATATGGCTAAAACAGTCAGGGGCAGTAACTCTAAATTCGGCGGTCGAACCTGGTAACCCCGACGATATGCGCATGTCCACTTTGTAGTAAAGCTGTGTGCCAAGTTTCATCGAAATCCGGTCTACAGTTTTCAAGAAATAGCGCGGAAATGAATATCACTCTGTATGTATATGGCTTAAACAGTCAGGGGCAGTAACTCTAAATTCGACGGTCGAACCGGGTAACCCCTACGATATGCGCATGTCCGCATTGTAGTAAAGCTGTGTGCCAAGTTTCATTGAAATCCAGTTTATAGTTTTCAAGAAATAGCGCGGAAACGAATATCACTCTGTATGTATATGGCTAAAACAGTCAGGGGCAGTAACTCTAAATTCGGCGGTCTAACAGAGTAACCCCGACAATATGCGCATGTCCACTTTGTAGTGAAGCTGTGTGCCAAGTTTCATCGAAATCCGGTCTATAGTTTCCAAGAAATAGCGCGGAAACGAATATCACTGTATGTATATGGCTAAAACAGTCAGGGGCAGTAACTCTAAATTCGGCGGTCGAACCTGGTAACCCCAACGATATGCGCATGTCCACTTTGTAGTGAAGCTGTGTGCCAAGTTTCATCGAAATCCGGTCTACAGTTTTCAAGAAATAGCGCGGAAACAAATATCACTCTGTATGTATATGGCTTAAACAGTCAGGGGCAGTAACTCTGAATTCAATGGTCGAACCAGGTAACCCCGACGATATGCGCATGTCCTCTTTGTAGTGAAGCTGTGTGCCAAGTTTCATCGAAATCCGGTCTATAGTTTCCAAGAAATAGCGCGGAAACGAATGTCGGACGGACGGACGGACGGACGGACGGACGGACGGAAGGACGGAAGGACGGACGGACATGGCAAAAACAATATCCCCCCCGAAAAATTTTTTCGGCGGGGGATAAAAATACGACGATATTATCCATGGCAAGCAAAAAAAAAAAAAAAAAAAAAAAAAAAAAAACAATAAAATGGTCCTTCTGTCCATATCTATTTCATGAATCATTTTCACATTTGAACTTCCCTGTGAGTTTTAATGTGATAATAATGATTGAAACACCATTCATCTTTTGAAGCTGATCGTTTTAACAATTATGCCCTTACTTTAGTAGTAAAAGGGGGTGATCTTTATATCCCTTAAATGGGACTGATTTATGTAAAGATTATTCTTGCCATACTTGTATTAATGAATGACTCTGAAACATTATTATATGCACCACTTGCAAGATCCAGACATTTTTCCTAAGGGAATGGGGTTTCCAGAGGGAACCCGACTGCATTGGCGAATGAGAGATTCCTTAAAAATCACTTTGATAAGCTTTTTTTTAACAAATTCGAGAGGGAGCCCGGACCCCAGGGCTTTCTGACTAAGATTGGTGTACTAAACTCTAAAAAGGTATTATGACAATAATCAATTGTTTCTATATGTATATACCGTTTGATTGGTCAGTAACATGGAATAAGTACAAGAAACATAATAAGCATACTTGTGTCTGTATGGATGAGTCAAATCTACATGTAGTTCCATTTTAAATTGCATAATAAATCTCAACAGTATCGTGCTATCTTGTCACTAGTTACTCAGTATGTGCAATGAATGTTGGTACATTTTGCATGAGCGTGCTTGATCCTTCTTATCTAAAGATTCACCAAGAGCTATTAAAAAACTTGACGGCTGTTAGAAGACTTAATATTTCAAAATAAAAATTGAAAATATGGACTTATAATCATACTGAAATTATAGTTTGATTTCTCTTCAGTTTATAGATTATAGGACATTTGATATGCTATGAATAAAAAAAGTGAAAAATAAAACCACACACTAATAATTTGTTAATTGAATCCTGGAAACAAACGACAATGCATTTGAGGAATTGTTGAACGGTTATAATTCAGAAAAATTCTAGTAAATAGGACGAGCCCATTTTATAAGGCTAGATCTATATCAAGTAATCAGGTGTCAGTGGTTGTTCAAAAAATGCATGCTTGTTCGATTGTAACATTTCATTAAATCATCCAGTTTGCCATTCCTTTACTTTTCTTTATAAGTCAAAATTAAGAAGCTGTTACATGTATATAAGGTATTCAGGTACAGATAAAATGAATCTAAAAGATCTTTTTAACAAAACATTTATGCATTTGATGTTGGTACTTGAATGTAGGGAAACATTGGCAAATATATATCTTCACAATTATCAATGTAATTATGGTACTTATTACAGCTGTTTAATAATTGTAAATCTTGACCTACCTAATAATTATTTTTTACGGTTTCAATCTGACCAACCCTGTCTTTTTTGCAGATCTTTGCTTTGACCCTCAAGCTACAAGGTGTGGTCTTTTATGTCCCAGACATACATGTTGTTTGTCATTTTCAGAGTTTTTCTCCGATACACGTTTACTTTCTTGTCTTTGTCAATCTCCTGTTCGTCGATGATATGTCAACTTTTTTTAAACATCGAAAGACGTATGCAGCATTTATTCATCTATTCTTATCTATACCCAAATATAAACGCATTGAAAAGTAAAGGAAAACGGAATTTTATTCCTCATTTTATTGCAAATGCAATATAAAATCATTTGACGTTTAACACATTATTTAGTAATGCTTACGCTATTATAAGTTATAATTTCCAACAATTTTAACACACTATATCAAGTAAAACTTGAAGGAATGGCAATTTTCTGTCAAATGTTACATGCGTTTTTTCGAACCTTTTGTCAAGAAACCGGCCTCCGTCACGAAAAACTCTGATCGTTACCCGTACAGACCACCGGATTTTTCGATAAATAAATATGTAAGGAGCTAATTAAAGAAGATCTCGTGCAATTACAATGTATCTTCAATATTGGCGACGTAACATGTGTTTTGCGAGGATGTATATGATTTTCTGGATTAAAAAACTTGGGACCTTTGTCTTTAATAAGGAACAGACAACATAAAAATCGCTAAAAATTTCCTGTGATAGAGAATAGATCATGAATGGCATCTTTTAAAGGCGATTAGTACGTTAGTTGGATTATTTCGGGGTCAATTTTTCAGCCACGAAATAAGGATGACATATGTCTACTTGTTCTTTCGATGAAGATTGTCTGCTACAACGGCTTCTAAAATCATCGAATATGGCAAGCGTCGATCATTGCAATTGAAAATGTATAGCAACAGTTCTACAGTAATTGTTTGCACCAATTTTTTACATATATAAGAACGAATCAATTTCAAAATGGGATCTGGTGGCCATTTTAGAATTTATCAAAGAGATCTATATTATAACATCCACATGAAGACTACAAAGTGTTAGAAGTAAACACAGAGAATAGAATATGCATACGGTTTATGATTTTGAATGTATTTGAATCAGTATTTCAAGAATGATAATTATTAATATAGCTTCTGGCGGCCATATCGGAATTTGGTATACATTAGCTTAATCCAATGTGAAACGAAAACCTAATTTTAACTTGACTCACGAAGTAAGCCATAAAATGTCTTATGTGGACCATCTAAAAACAATATCATAAAATTGTAATTTTCAGGGTGGCTTCCAGTGGCCATCTCTAATTTAGTATATTTCTGATATCCAAATACGATATTAATCATCAGATGCGGATTCAGCATACCAAAGAATCTCTAGTAACACATTGTTTGCGTCAATTTAGGACAATTTGACAAAAAGTATAATAAAACTGTAATTTTCAGGATGGCTTCCGGCGGCCATCTCTATTTTGGCATATTTTTGATATCCAAATGCGATAATTATCATCAGATTTGGATTCAGCGTACCGAAGAACCTCTATTTACACATTTTTGCGTCAATTTGGGACAATTTGAGAAAAAGTTGATTTTTCTAGTTGCGTTTCGCGGCCATCTTGGATTTTTGCGGATTGTGGGAGTTCCCCAAGGTTGCCATTCTGGCAACAAAGCTAGATCTGCTCTAGAGCACCTATACAATGCAAAGAAAAAATAAAACTTCATTGTACTCGACATTGCAAGGTTGTCATATAGGCCATATAGCAGCGTCGAATGGACTATTTGGTAGTAAATCGAGAAAACAAGCTAGTTCTATGGGCCACACTGATTAACAACTCCAAGGCCCATTCACACCAAAACCTGGATTCAGAGTATGATATCTGGTAATAAATCAACAAAATAAGCTACTTCTATAGGCAACACTGACTTATTACTCCCAGGCCTGTATGCACCAAAATCTGGAATCAGAGTATGATATTTGGTAGTAAATCGAGAAAACAAGCTAGTTCTATGGGCAACACTGATTAACAACTCCAAGGCCTATTTGCACCAAAATCTGGATTCAGAGTATGATATCTAGTACTAAATCATCAAAATAAACTAGTTCTTTTGGCGACACTGATTAACAACTCAGAGGCCAATTTGTACCAAAATCTGGATTCAGAGTATGATATCTGGTAGTATATCAAGAAAATATGCTAGCTCTATAGGCTACACTGATTAACAACTCAGAGGCCCAAAACCTGGAATCAGAGTATGATATCTGGTAGTAAATCAAATAAATAAGCTAGTTCTTTTGGCGACACTGATTAATGACTTGGAGGCCCATTTGCACTAAAATCTGGATTCAGAGTATGATATCTGGTAGTTAATCAACAAATTAAGACAATTCTATATGGGACATTCATTAAGAACTCCCAGGCCCTCTTGCACCAAAATCTGGATTCAGAGTATGATATCTATTAGTTTATCAACAAAATAAGCTAATTTTTAGATGACAATGAGTAATGACACCCAGGCCAATTTGCACCAAAATATGGATTCCGAGAATGATATCAGGCCGTAAATCAAGAAAATAAGCTAGTTCTATTGGCGACATTGATTAACAACTCCCATGCCCATTTGCACCAAAATCTGGATTCAGAGTATGATATCTGGTAGTATATCAGCAAAATAGGCTAGTTCTATAGGTGACATTGATTAACAACTACCAGGACCATTTGCACCAAAATCTGGATTCCGAGAATGATATCTGGCAGTAAATCAAGAAAATAAGCTAGTTCTATTGGCCACACTGATTCACAATTCCCAGGCCCATTCATGGATTTATAGATTCAGAGTATGATATCTGGTAGTAATTCACCAACTTAAGCTAGTTCTATAGGTGAAATTGATTAACAACTCCCACACCCATTTGCACCAAAATCTGGATTCAGAGTATAATATCTGGTAGTGAATCAACAAAATAAGCTAGTTCTACAAGCGACACTGATTCACAACTCCCGGGCCCATTTGCAACAAAATCCGGATTCAGAGTATGTATCTGGTAGTAAATCAACAAAATAAACTAGTTCTTTTGGCGACACTGATTAACAACTCAGAGGCCAATTTGTACCAAAATCTGGATTCAAAGTATGATATCTGGTAGTATATCAACAAAATAAGATATATAGGCTACACTGATTAACAACTCTCAGGCCCATTTGTACAAAAATCTGGATTCAGAGTATGATATCTGGTAGTAATCAGAGTATGATATCTGTTAGTTTATCGACAAAATAAGCTAGTTTTTTAGATGACAATGAGTAATGACTCCCAGGCCCATTTGCACCAAAATCTGGATTCCGAGAATGATATCTGGCAGTAAATCAAGAAAATAAGCTAGTTCTATTGGCGACATTGATTAACAACTCCCATGCCCATTTGCACCAAAATCTGGATTCAGAGTATGATATCTGGTAGTATATCAGCAAAATAGGCTAGTTCTATAGGTGACATTGATTAACAACTACCAGGACCATTTGCACCAAAATCTGGATTCAGAGTATGATATCTGGTAGTGAATCAACAAAATAAGTTAGTTCTGTAGGGGCGCCGTAGTCTAATGGTAAGACGCAAGTTTTGGGATCAAGGGATCCTGGGTTCAAATCCTGCCAGTGCCACGGGAATTTTTCTGAGCAAAAAACTTACCCCACGTTGCTCCTCTTCACCCAGGTGTATAAATGGGTACACGGGAGAGTTGAAAGCCAAAGAGCTGTGGCTGCTGAAGGTACCGACTGTTAACAGCTGACTTGAGACTCAGTGATCATGGGTTAAAGTGTAAAGTCGGTTGAATACGAAAGTAAAAAATAGTCTTTAAATAGAAACTTTTTTTAATTTAATACTCCCAGGCCCATTGGCACCAAAATCTGCATTCAGAATATGATATCTGGTAGTGAATCAACAAAATAAATCAGTTCTATAGGCTCAATTGATTAACAACTCCCAGGCCCATTTGCACCAAAATCTGGATTCAGAGTATGTATCTGGTAGTAAATCAACAAAATAAGCTATTTCTATAGGCGACACTGATTAACAACTCCCAGGCCCATTTGCACCAAAATCTGGATTCAGAGTATGATGTCTGGTAGTAAATCAAGAAAATATGCTAGCTCTATAGGCTACACTGATTAACAACTCAGAGGCCCATAGGCACCAAAACCTGGAATCAGAGTATGATTTCTGGTAGTAAATCAAGAAAATAAGCTAGTTCTATAGGCGACACTGATTAACAACTCTCAGGTCCATTTGCACCAAAATCTGGATTCAGAGTATGATATCTGGTAGTATATCAACAAAATAAGCTAGTTCTATAGGCGACATGGATTAAAAACTCCCAGGCCCATTTGTTCCAAAGTCTGGATTCAGAGTATGATATCTGGTAGTATATCAGCAAAATAAGCCAGTACTATAGTTGACATTGATTAACAACTCCCAGTCCCATTTGCACCAAAATCTAGATTCAGAGTATGATATCTGGTAGAATATCAACAAAATATGCTAGTTCTATAGGCAACACTGATTAACAACTCCAAGGCCCATTTGCACCAAAATCTGGATTCAGAGTATACTATCTTGTAGTAAACCAACAAAATAAGCTAGTTCTACAGGCAAAAAGGATTTACAACTCCCAAGCCCATTTGCACCAAAATCTGGATTCAGAGTATGATATCTGGTAGTAAATCAACAAAATAAGCTAGTTCTATCGGCAACACTAATTTACGACTACCAGGCCCATTTGCACCAAAATCTGGATTCAGAGTATGATATCTGGTAGTAAATCAACAAATCACCTTGAGCAGTTCGTGCTCAGGTGAGCTAAAAATAATATGAGTAAGTCAAGCAGAGTTAAGGAGTGGTCAAGCAGCATCACAACATGGATAATCATGTGATGCAATGATTACTGAATATCTTCAATAACTTTATTCACCCATTACCAAACGGCAAAATTTTAGACTGGTCCAAATTCAAAGATGTTGCAGACAACAATTTTATGTGAATTAAATTTAAAATTGTTTAGTATTTTGGGATAGAAAATATTGTGGGAAATGAAGAAATTGCTTGTCACAAGCAATTTCTTCATTTTCCACAATGTTTTCCAAAGCCATTATCTACGTGGTAATGAGTTAATACGGGACCAATTTGAATTCGGTTTGAAGCAGAGAATGTGGACAGATGTCACGCATTATATGGACGTGGTTGATTTTTGAAAAATCAACTGATAAAAAAGTTATTGAAGATAAACCAAAATTTTGGTTTATCTTCAATTACTTTTTTGTCAGTTGATTTTTTTAAAAATCCACCATGTCCAGGTTATTCCTAACATTTTTCCACCTTCTCTGCTTCAAACCGAATTCAAATTGGTCAAGTATTGACAAAGTTATTGAAGATTATTGGAAATTCTAAGTCACATGATTATACACCGTATATACATTTCCTCCTTTTGCCATAACACTTTCTTTGCTTTTGATCAATTGTACGCAAAATTGTGACCCGTCATGCATGCATGCGGTTGTCTGCGGCAGCTATCAAATTGCATCACATTTTGATGTAAGGGAAAGGGTGAAAGATCATTTCCTAACACAGAAGCAAAACTGATAGAGATTGTAGTGTCATAGGAACAATTCAATCAGTCAATTTTGTTGTTTTGTTTTTTCTTTACCCCAGTGATTTGTAATTTGTTAAACCATAAGTGCTTTGGGCAAATAGGAAAAGCTGTAGGATTAAAACAAAGCCTTGGTCAGTAAATTGGAAAAGCAGGGGATTTCTTTGCATATAGTCGCTTTTCAACAAAAACCTTGTAACTGCAGCTTAAATCAAGCTGCAGTTAAAAGGTTTTTGTTGAAAAGCATTGATATGTCACATGCTGTTTACCTGTATCGCTAAGCTCGAGAAATTTGATACGCCTACATATGAGACGATATCTCCCAACACAAAAATGGGGCAAAATTTAGCTACGGGATCATCCGGAGAAAAGCGACAGTTTCTTAGCTCATCATTATTTTTGTAACCAAAGATACCTCGTCTGAAATTATCAAGCACTAGATTTATTAGTAAAATTTAAAACATGATTTTGTTAAAAGACTGAAAATTTTAATCCAAGACAAACCACTTTACTTCAAACTAGTCAATTCTAGTTCAAGACAATCAATTTTTCTTCAACGCAAACATGTCCAATTTGCAACACATTATTTATTTCCACCCTCATAATTTTGAAATTTATGAATCAATGCTTTTCTGATGATAGTGGTATACACAAACACGGTGGGGATTGTGCATGATGGGATGGATAACGAATACGGACAAATTTGCCTCGCTTCAGGTAAGAAATTGTGCAATAATTTTCTTATTTCTGCGTCAATTTTCAAGCGGTTTATTGCATGTACCTCTCATTACTGAGCTCTTTCCTCAAATATATGGCTTGTTTGTAGAATCTTTGTACTTTGTCCAAAAATTGATCCCAACCGATCAGAAAAACGACAAAAAATCCAGGTCATTTTTCTAGTCGGTTGGGATCGATTTTTGAGAAAAGTACAAGGAGTTTCCCGATAAGTAATACATCTGAGAAAAGGGCTCAGTAAGACGGAGTACATGCAACAAACTGCATGAAAATTGACGCTAAAATAAGAAAGTTATTGCACAAATGCTTACCTGAAGTGTGGTTAATTTGGCCGTAGTCATTACCATTTCGCTTTCTGGTCGGTTGTGACAATATTTTGGAAAAAGTACCACGAGTTATCTAATAGGTCATACATCCGATGAAAGAGCTCGGTAAGGCGGGGTACATGCAACAAACCTTTTGAAAATTGACGCACAAATAAGGAAGTTATTGCAAAAAATCTTACCAGAATCGAGATTATTTTGTCCGTATTCGTTATCCATCCAATCATGCACAATCCCCACCGTGACAAAGGTAATAAGATCTGAATGAAGCCTTCAGTGTTGCTTTACCATATTACTACATGCTCGACAAGATTAGAAAGGATTTTTGTAACAAACAATTTATTCATTATCAACTATTTAAAGGCTAAAGAATATAGAATTTCATTAACTTGAAATTGTCTGTTATCATCTTTGAATTTGGAAAGGTCCAAATTTTGTCATTTGGGAAAGGGTTAAGAAAGCAGGAAGGTATATAAATACATATACATATTGGCTTTCTAGTTTAACTAAGAAATGAAAATGTTCAATACATAGCACATTGCAAGCATTGGAACTAGGCTGAATGGTTAAAATGAGTACCCAATTTACCGTATGTACTATGTAGGATACAAAATTGCCTGTATGCGGATGCAATTTCACTACCCGTTTTAAAAGTATGATTAATTTTGGCTTTCAACTTATGTGATTAGGAAAATAGTGTGTAACATGTTGTTAATGACCACATTAGGTAGTGGGTACTCATTTAGAAACAAACAAAATCAACCAATAGGAACATGCAGGCGAGTTGACTCGGCAGAGTCAACTCATCTGCATGTTCCTAACTGTGGATTGCTCCTATACTAAAATTTAGTTGAGCCATCCAAATTCTTAACCCCCCGGTCCCACTGAGCCCGATTTCCAAAATAGTCGTAGTGCTTCGGGAGGGCACGTTGTCTGCGATTTACTACGAATTTGAGCCGATTTTCTCCGCTCATCCCATCTTTAGCGGTAAGTTCCCGATGGACAGCGAAATGCTACGATGCAATACGATTAACTACGGTTTTGTCCGGATTTTGTTCCGAAGTACAACGAGATAAGGAGCCGAGATACTACGAAACAGTACGAACTAGACCGACTGTCCTGATTTCTAACTACGATGTACTGCGACGCATACAGAGTTACTGCGACATACGCCGACAGATCCGATCTACTACGACTTTGGAACATTTTCGTCGCGATTTTGCCCCGATTTCATAACTTGGTATATAAATTATTATTAATTCAACAGAAAAATTAGTTTGGAATTTGTTTATTAGAGTAGCCACAAGCCAACAACAGAAAGCGACATTAAAATAACTGTTGTTCGTCAAAAATTACGTCACGGTTTACTTGATAAAATTGACCCCCATTGACAATTCAGATCCAAGTGTAGTACTGGTGAGTTTATGGGTGTATTAGGTAGAGTTTATGCGTTGTTAATAGTATGAGAAAGCCAGGAAAATATAGATAGATGCCCTATAGGCTGAAAAACAGCCAAAAGTATCGTCGCTCCAGTTTCCTAAAATTTTTCCCAAAAATAGAATTTATTTATACTTTGTATGTTGGAATTACATGTTATTTCCAATTGAAAAATAAAATAAAAATGGATGGTCAGCGATCTTGTTTGAATTTTATAGGTATTTGTATCACATACCCCTACATCGAAAAAATGCACAATTTCTTGCACCTGTCCAAGGTCACTGCTGCATATTCATTGTTTCGTCCCGAAACGGATTTAAAGTAACGTCTTACATTTAATGAGAACAGAAAACCCACAATATGTGCTATTATAAACGCGTAAATGTATAAAACAGCATGCTCACGTGTTCGGTTAGATCAACGAAGCTGGAGTGTTTTATGTCAATTTGCACATTTTTGGAAATATTTCAAGTTCTACATAATAGAATTTGACAAGACTCCCTCGTTGTATTAAGCAACATGTCCTGGTAATAATTCAAAAAGAAAATGTATAGGTCAGCGCACTTATTAGTGAATTACAGCAATTTTTATCAGCTACACATGAATAACATGACGCAAAACAGTGGTAACTGCATGAACACTTTCGACTGTCTTGCTCTAAATAATCGATTTCCGTCTTTAGGAAATCAGTTTCGCATAATAAATACACGTTTACCATCGTAAATGGTAAATTGTAATGATGTTTTATAGGCTATTATTGAAAATATGGTAGCGAAACATATTGGTACGAAACATTTAATTTACTACAGAAATGACCGAGTGTTCCGAAAAACCTTAAAACCCCTATTCAAAAAGGCAAGATTAAATGAGCTGTTGAAACGATATAAATGGATACCATCTAAAGTGGCTTAAGCATTTCTCAAACCAGACCTTGTGTGTATGTCCTTATTAGAAATTATCGGAGAAAACATTAAGACAAAAGAAGCAAAATGCTAATAACCACCATTTTCATAATCAATTATCCTTAATAATTTATTTGATATATTGTTCGCAAAACCTATGTTAACCTACAATCAAGTCATCTTCTGTCAGATCATTATGTTTGAATGGTTTCCTTTTCTTAATGACGGTGCCCTGAGTATCGATGCCATCTTCAAGTTCGTAGTCAGGATCCTGATCAGGATCAGGTTGGTTGACCAATGACTCATCAGGAATATCAATTATGTAGTAGCTGGCAGTTGTTTCTTTATTCAAGAGTCCGCTTTTATGGTCACACTGCATCGAATGCTTTTGTTTAAAGGTTTAGAACTGAATAAATAGCAATTAAGTTTATGCCAAAAACAGACTCAAGCTGCAGTTGCGGGGTTTTAGAACAACAACAGCGAAATACTATCATTTGTCCGAAATTACGTCATATATAGTTGATAAAATTTAACCATATGCTTTCAAAGTTGATTCACCTTTTTATACTTTCCGGAATTCGGGGTACCTCGCAGTACTTCGGGATAATATCCTAGTAGCCCATAGTTATTCGCTGTAGATTGGTGTACCTCGGGTACGATTCGTGTAACTCGTCGTAGTTCATCGGCGTGTATCGGAATTTGCTCGTAGTACATCGGCGTTATTCGGTGTTCATCGCCGAGATGTGTATCCCGAATAAGTACGATATAATCGCCGAATAACGCCGATTTTACCTACTACGAAGAACGCCGATTTAATACGACGTGCACCGAGATGCGCCGACTTGGCCACGATTTTCAAAATCGGGAGAAAAATTTGCGCATGTTGAAATTTTTGTCCCGATTTATTTTTGATCCCGAATTGGTGCCGATTTTAATCAGGATGTACTACGACTCTCCCAAAGTACGCCGATTTCGTGCCGATTTTGAAATTTTCGAAATTGGGATTAAATCGGGCTCATTGGGACCGGGGGGTTAATGATATGTATTTTTGGGTACCTGTAGGTAATTGTATCAGGGTACAAATTGTGTACTCATTTCAGCACTAATTGCCACAAGTTCTGTCTCTGTGTAAGGTAATGTTATAGTGCACAACAATTAAAGGTTGAAATAAAAGTGATACATATGTAATGTTACATGCATTTTCTTTCTATTAGCTTTTTTACACACAAGACATTGTTTTGACATTCCTAAAAGACTTGGGAAAACAATTTAAGGAAAAGATGAAAATACTGATAACCAGCATTTTCTCCTTTTGACTCGTTATTTTCTGTAATATAATATATATCTTTATCAACATCGATTTTGTTATCTGAAATAGCTTTCAGATTGAGGGAGTCTTAATTTTTGCTCAATGAGAAAGACTAAACGATTCCCTTTTACGGAAGTAAAGGTGCATAAATACATTACCTGTTGTGCTATGCTGCTAAAGTCACCAGAGCCTGACCCTTCGACAATGGTTTTGAGTTGGAATATCGGACATTGGTCGTTGGCGTGAAAGTCAAAACGGCAGCTCTTTAGATATGTCTCATTTACATTGGAGGGTACATTCCGTCTGCAAGCAGAGAGATCAAGCAATATTCTAGCATAATACTGTCATAAAGTCGAGTCACGATATTATGGCACATGTTTACACATTTTTATGTATGTAATCAAGGGAAAATGCGTTCTTAAGGTATACAACCTATTATTGAAAACACAACTTTCTAGCCATACAAAATGCATCAAATTACACACACTTGTACATATACTTCATATAAGTTGATTCACCATGCCAAATTTCAAGATTATGCTTCAAGAAGAAAATAATATACAAATATTATTTTACTCTATATTCATTCACAAGGAGGTAATTTTGAAGATTTTTGTCAAATATTTCCATAAGTATGCATTAATTCAAAATTCTAATCCATTAAAAATTCTTATGTTTGTATTTGAAATGGAAATATAGCACAGTTTAGGAATTACTGGCACTTATCAAATTTCGCCTCAGGCTCTTTAGTGCTAATGATGGGTTGCATACCTTGATTTTCAATTGTAGGAGTCTTAGATCTGCAAGATTCAAACCATCACATGCAAAGTTACAGTTGTTTGGAGTTCGACATGGTGTTGTTTACACGTAGGTAAATTTTGTAAACATGTTCGATAACATAGTGACAAGACTATAATATGGGATGGTTGCTCACAACGTAAACAAAACATGGCAATTTATGACAGATAAAAACCTAGCCCTGGTTTCCCAAAAAAACTTAAGTACATACTCATGAGTACAAGCTCAACTTCAATGGAATACTCTCCAAAGTTGAAGGGTATTCGATTTAAGTGCATGTTGATTTCGTGTGAATTGAGTATGGTGCTCAGATTTGAGCATGAGGACGTACTTATGTATTTTTCGAGAAACCGGGGCCTGACCTGTGACCTGATTATTTGGTAAAAGTCCATTCTCAAATAATAATATTTTAGACTGCTCTTACTTGAAAGCTGCTGCAGACTACATCATTGACATTATTGACAGTACAATTGGTGAAAATCACAGCAAAGTGTTGAGGAAAGAGGAGAAAATGCTACTCATCACATGCAGAAATGCCATAAACCAGGGCTTGCTGCAGAAAGGTTCAACTGAAGCTATGATTTGGCAAACATTGCAAGCAAAGTTACATGGGATAATATATCATTTCAAAAGGACACTTAATGATATGAAATAAGGAGACATGCGGGAATCAGGAAGAAATATATTTTCAATCAATAACTTCTGACCTCAAATACATGCATTATAGTAAGAAAGGACAGAAAATACGAGAAATTGCTTGTTTTCAGTAGCAACTCCTATTCACACAAAGAAATAAAAGTACATGTACATCTTTGTTGTATAAGTAATCATTAAGTATTGCCAAACATGTTTGCCTTGAACTAAAATCATAATACAGAACAAAATAGACATTAAAGTCAGCCATAACAAGAACTGTCAAAAAGTGGACACGTACAGTCGACACTTGTTGTGTCGATGTCGGAGGGGCCGTTAAAATACCTCAACATATCCAGAGTTTGACTCATCTGATTTTGTTCGGCTTCGATAAAGTTGATATTTGACCGTTTTTGAAACTAATCAAGTACGATTATTATTGAAATATAGTAGGAAAAGGAAAGAAATTGCTCGTTCGATTCAAAATTATTTTGTTTGAAAAAAAATATGTCCATTGATAAGGACGGGACCAGATTTGAACTTCGACTTAAGCGGAAATTTGACTCATCCGATGTCGAGATAACGAGTGTCGACTGTACATGTGTGTGTACCCCAACCAGCACCTCATCACTTTAGACATTTCCCAATTAAAGGGTTTATAAGCATTTTCTTCTTTTGTCCCAATGTTTTTAAGACCTTTTCCATAAGCAATATCTTGTTTGGGAAAGAGTTCAGTTAAATTATCTCCGTAGAATGTCAAAAAACAAATAATTGCTTGATACACACTTTTATCAAAATCTTTCAAGTCACTTGGTTCTGATTGAATGTAGTTTGATGCCTCTTTCAGCAGTATTTCAGTCGTACTGTGGCAACTACAGACCTAACAATGGATTCCTGTCATTTCTCTCACCAGTTCTACAATAACATCCTTAGCAAGCCTCCAGCTGCTCTCCCAGAAAGGTTTAACCATTTCCCAAACAAGACCTGGTTTTGATGTACCTTACAGAAAAGGCTTGGGAAAACATTGAAACAAAAGAAGAAACTGCTGATGACCAGCAGTTTCTCCTTTTGTCTCAATATTTTCTACATCATATTTAACACAAATCCTATCTTTAATAACATTCATTTTGTCTTTTGTGGCAATTTTTGAAGTGGATCACCCTAACATTTGTCGTTTGGGAAAGGGTTAAAACAATACATCTATTGGTGAGAGACAAATGTAACAAAAGGTGTTTTCTGCTGCCGAAAATCCAATCCATGACCCCAATATTGAGATCAAGTCATTTAGGAGAAGTTACCCCAACATGATAGGTGGACAAACAAGCAGGATTATTCCTAAACAGGGTTCTCCGCAGAATAATTTGAAGCCGTAGGGGCAAATTATAATCGTGTCCATGCAAATAATTGTGAATAAAAACATAATGAGAAAAGAAGAAATTGCTCAATTTGAGCAATTTCTTCTTTTCCCATTATGGTTTTTATACAGAATTGTCACATTTTAATGTATAAAAATGCATTATTTATCAGTTTTTAACACGAAATACCTCTAAATGTCTCTATTTGGTGACCATTTTGGAGAAATTATGCTGTAGAGGTAATTTTGAAGCTGTAGGGGCAACATAGTGATTTACATGAAGCTGTAGTGGGGCCGATACAGCTTATTAGGCTGGGGAGAACACTGGCCTAAATCCTCATCCCATCATTCATCCATGTCAAGAAATTGTCCTATATGGCATTTGAAAACAACATGGTTCTAGGTCAGCCTGTGTATATGCAAAGTCTGATAAAGATACAAGTTGTTCTCTTAATATGTATGTATCTTCTTCATAACCAGAAGCAACCCTTGGAGATAGGCATCATGCACTTTTTTTTATTTGACAAGTCCCAGCTAGAACCTTAACCCATTACCAGATGAAAAACTTTTGACAGTTCCAATTTGAAATGTGTTGCAAGTTGCAATTTAAAGATGATGAAATTTTAAAAAATCTTTCCATTTTGAGTTAGAAAACAAGGTGGAAAATGAATAAATTGTTTTTCACAAGCAATTTCGTCATTTTCAACAATGTTTTCCTGGCCTTGTATGGAGGGGCGTCAAAAAGTGTCACTTTGTTGGAATGGGTTTATGTATTTCTTAACTTTTTTTTTTCTATAAAAGTTTATCAAAAGGCTTTCTTACCTCTTGACACCAAATTTTGGGAATTCTATATTATTTTTTATAAACACTGTAAAATTTTCTGCCTCCGCTATTGCTGCTGGGGATGGCCTGCAGAGAGAAAACAAGAAAATTAATGGAGCAATATTTACTTAGATTTCTAAATCAAATGTGGAGATCTAAATTACAAAATAATCTATCTTATTGGACCAGACATATTTCTCGATCAATAAGATTGATTGTTGCATAATTTTAAAGGTATACAGGGAATTCAACTTGTTGGTAAAAACTGCCCATGAATGCAAAAATATAATATCTTTAGAATTAAGTAAAACAACCCACCAAAATATATTTGATTATAGTAACACTAATAAAATACATGCTTGATTATAAATAGCAAAATCAATCACTTTGACACAATAAGTTAGATCCCTAGCATATAGGGAAACATTCAGAGCATACAATTTTTATCATAAAATCTAAATATGCACTTTCTTAGTAAAACTAGATACTTTGTTTGTATGCAATAATTAACAATTTGTGACCCGTTGCGCTAAAAGGGACCTTATCGGGTTTGTGAAAAATATCGACCCTAGCCTGTCTGCGCAGTCCGCGCAGCCAGACTAGGGCCGGCACTTTTATCACTTTTATGTCATTTTCTAAATCCGGAAAGTTTTCCCTATCTAACTATATGTTCATTTTTCGCGCACGGGATCTGGTTTACCTGTGCTGACTCTGACAAGTTTGTCAAAATTTGGATTTTTGGAGTTCGGATAAGGTCCCTTTTAGCGTGACGGGTCACATTTCATTAAATATGAAATTTTGTTACCAGGTAATAGGTTTATCTTTTTCTAAACTATCTCGATTTTTTATGTGGATTTGAAAATATCTAGATAACAGAATAAAACACTAATAACCAGCACTTTCTTCTTATGCATCAATATTTTCTGAGCTATATTGTATGCAAATTTGCGTCTGTATCAACATCTATTTTTGCAGCGGCAGCTTTCAAATTGAAACAGCCTATTTTTTTGCTGTTTAGTATACAGTAAAAACTCACGGTTTTAAACTTCCATTTTCAGTTGGACACCACGCTTCAACCTCACAAGTTTTGTTGCCAGGGTAACGCTTTGAATCATTACAATTTCCTGTTGCAAAACCTGAAATAAAAGATCTGCTTGTGAAACTAAAATGTCTTGGTAACCACATTATTCCTAAACAAGAGGACCATGATGGTCCTAAATCGCTCACCTGAATCAAGATGACAAGAGTGATAATGGCAATTTTGTCAAATTCATAGGCATGAAACTTATAAGGACTTTCTGTTTGGAAACAATTAAGAAATAATTCTGTTCCAATCGATCCTGTAAGGTTGGGTATGAATTAGCACAATTGTTGAGTTAGTTAATTTTCAACAATCATTTCATGATTTCGCAATATACAACATAGGGCTAATTTTCAAAGCATACTGATCTGTTAGAGATTGATCATTTATGATAGGCTCAATTAACAAGATTTTGTCTGTGATTGATAGAATATAGTGAAAGATTACCATCTGATAAGCTAAAGCTAATCCCTTATTTGTTTACATAAGATAAACATGGGGCCAGCCTGAGAGCAACAGATAAAGGAAATAGAAAATTGGCCCAATGGTTTATTTTCAAAGAATTTTCTTATGATTTCTCTAAGTCTGATAAGCCCTTCCTCCCTGCCATGCCAACATTTTTTGACCAATGGAAAAATTTGTGAACACATTTTGAAAAGAGTAACTCAAGGAACATTCCAGTAAAGTCTGGTTCAATTGGGCACAATGGTTAATTTTTAAAGAATTTTCTTATGATTTCTTTAAGTCCGATAAGCCCCTTCCTCCCTGCCACACCCACATTTTTTGACGAATCAAAAATCCGCGAAAAAGTTTTGAGAAGGGTCACTCAAGGAACCTTCCAGCAAAGTCTGCTTCAATTGGGCACAATGGTTGATTTTTAAAGAATTTTCGTATGATTTCTCTAAGTCTAATAAACCCCTTTCTCCCTGCCACAGTCACAGTTTTTTACAAATGAAAAAAACTGTGAACAAATTTTGAAGAGAGAGACTCAAAGAACATTCCTGCAAAGTCTGCTTAAAATTGGCCCATTGGTTGATTTTTAAAGAATTTTCTTATGATTTCTCCAAGTCTGATAAGCCCCTTTCTCCCTGCCAAGGCCACAATTTTTTACAAATAAAAAGATTTGTGGTCAAATTTTGAAAAGAATGACTCAAGGCACATTCCTGCAAGGTCTGGTTCAAATTGGCCCAATGGTTGATTTTTAAAGAATTTTCTTCTGATTTCTCTAAGTCTAACAAGCCCCTTTATCCCTGCCACGGCCATGTTTTTTTTTTTTTTTTTCAAATGTAAAATTTCTGAACAAATTTTGAAAAGAATGACTTAAGGCACATTCCTGCCAAGTATGGTTCAAATTGGCCCAATGGTTGATTTTTAAAGAATTTTCTTCTGATTTCTCCAAGTCTGATAAGCCCCTTTTTCCCTGCCACGGCCACAATTTTTTACAAATGAAAAAAATTTGTGAACAAATTTTGACAAGAATGACTCAAGGCACATTCCTGCAAAGTATGGTTCAAATTGGCCCAATGGTTGATTTTTAAAGAATTTTCTAATGATTTCTCTAAGTCTAATAAGCCCCTTTCTCCCTGCCACGGCCACATTTTTTGACAAATATAAAAATTTGTGAACAAATTTTGAAAAGAGTGACTCAAGGAATATTCCTGCAGAGTTTGGTTCAATTGGGCCCAATGGTTGATTTTTAAAGAATTTTCTTATGATTTCTAATCTGATAAGCCCCTTTCTGCCTGCCACGCCCACATTTTTTGACAAATCAAAAATTCACGAACAAGTTCTGAAAAGTATCACACAAGGAACATTCCTGCCAAGTTTGGTCAAAATTGGTCCAATGGTTTAGGAGGAGAAGATGTTGAAAGAAATTGTGAACGGACGGACAGATGGACGGACAGATGGACGGACGGACGGACGACGGACAAAAAGCGACCACAATAGCTGACCTTGAGCACTTCGTGCTCAGGTGAGCTAATAAGTCAGAGTCTTTCACGTTTATCCTTGACTTTGGTAACATGGAAAAGAAACTTTCAAGCTATATTTTTTACCATACTGTATGACTTCAAGAAGCCTTTTAGAGCTTTCATTAGCTTAGACTGATTAAAGCCCTAATACTTTGTCAAGTTTACTACTTTAGAAACAAAGTAGTATCAGGTCTGATAACCAGCCAATTTAAAGTATGTTGGCAGACAGCTTTGAAACGATGCTACATACAAAATTTCAAGACTCTAGACCGTATGTTTTTTTTTTCAATTGTGGACAGATGACTTGACCGACGGTCAGACCGACGGACCATGGACGGTGAGCGATCCCAAAATCTCATGCTCAGCACTTCATGCTCAGGTGAGCTAAAAATATCGTATGAGAGGATCTATGCACATGTGAGATATGAAAGCCCCATCACTTTCAATTAACCCATTAACCCTATAGGACGCTTTTTGATGCCAAAAAAGATAAAAGCTTTTGTAATCATTGTGGAAAATGAAGAAATTGCTTGTGAAAGGATAAAAATACTTACCATCTCCAGTTAGAAATGGTTCTCCTTTTACACAAATATTTGGATCTTGTGTGCAA
Source organism: Fragum sueziense (assembly GCA_963680895.1). Taxonomy (NCBI): domain Eukaryota; kingdom Metazoa; phylum Mollusca; class Bivalvia; order Cardiida; family Cardiidae; genus Fragum; species Fragum sueziense. The sequence continues at coordinate 19,468,031 of OY804603.1, read as the reverse complement.
TCTGCTCCTGGTATACCTATGTCCTATAATATGACAAGAAATTATTCTTAACCCTTTCCCAAACAAGACTGGGTTTTTTACGTCCCTAATAGAAAATGCTTGGGAAAACATTGAGACAAAAGAAGAAACTCATGGTAACCAGCAGTTTCTCCTTTTGTCTCAATATTTTCTTAGATATTTTCTACACAAATTCTATCTTTAAAAACACCAATATTGTCATCTGCAGCAGCTTTTGAATAGGACCACCCTAAAATGTGTTGTTTGGGAAGTGGTTAACCCTTTCACAAACGGCAAATATTTAGACTGCTCAAATAAGATCTGCCGTAAATGAAAAGATGGTTGTGAATATAGACAAGATTTTTGCACAATATGGCAGTAAATAATTTACAATACAATTTCATCTAGAAACATCAAAAATCTGGTTCTCTTCGGGAAGGGTTTAACTTATAGTCGGGTCCAAATTGAACGTAGTTGGGGGTAACAAAATAATTGTTGCCATGATAAGCAAGAGTATGTAATAGCATGGAAAGCATTGTGTGGAAAGGAGCAAATGCTGTTATCAGCATTTCTTCTTTTCTTTCAATGCTTTTCAAAGCAGTCTAAACAAGAGCCGTCATAGACGGATTATGCTCCCCGAATAAGTGTTTGTCACAAAATAAAAACTATTATATATTAAGCCCCCTTTTCCCATGACGGATTTTTTGTACACACATCATTTATAGAATATGGTCTAGAACATCTCACAAAATACAAAATTACAAAATTTCATTGAATTCTGCCCATTAGATGAAGAGAAATTAGAGAAAAACTAATTTTTACATTAAGGCCCCTTTTTCCATGACGCAGCCTCAAATTGAGAAACGGAGAAAAAGGTCCCTAGGGATTATCCCAGGGAGTCCACATGTGAAGTTTCATTGAATTTGGCCCAAGGGTTGCTGAGATCTGGCTGTGGACGGACGGACACACGGACGGACGGACGGACGGACAGACGGACGGACGGACAGCATGGCGACTATATGCTCCCCCGAAATTTTTTCGGGGAGCATAATAAAGGTTGTCGAAACCAGGGCTGCAAAGGACATGGTCTTACTAGAAGCAGATATTTCTAATTGTCAAAGACAAAAGTTTTACAATATCAAAACGTTCTTATTCAAACCATGCTCCAGAAAACAAAATGGATGTATATAACAATGGATATTAGTACCGAAAATATTGAGACAAAATAAAAAAAAAATGCTAGTTATCTCTCAATGTTTTCTGAAGCTTTCTTTTCAAGGAATGTCAAAAGCATGGCTTGTTGAACCCATTCCAAAAAATGGACGCTTTTTGACACTCCACACAATCAAGGCTTTGGAAATATAAACATTGTGGAAAATGAAGAAATTGCTATTTCTTCATTTCCCACAACGTTTTTTATCCAAAAAGAACAAAAAAATGTAGAATTCCACTCATTTGAAATGGTCATCTGCAATGTCTTTAAATTTTGACAAGTCCAACATTTTGCCGTCTGCAAATGGGTTAAAAAAGAGTTCATCTATCTTACCTCTTCACAAGTTCCCAGACTTTGTTTTTCTGTAATAATTAAGTTAGTGATCACAAAAAATGCATTGTTTTCCTGAAAATAGAAAATTGAAAGAAAAATATTTCATATGAGAAAAATCATGAGCAAAGAGTAAATAAAAGCCCTACCATATGGTCTCTAGAAAAAAGGGTTGATTAAAAGTTAGGGTTCTACTTGTGTGTATGCAAAGAATATGTGAATTTGACACCCAATGTGACTCTCTCACATTTGACCCATTACCAAATAATGATGTTTTTTACACCCAACAAAATAAAGGCTTTGGTGGAAAATGAAGAAATTGCTTGTAAGAAACAATTTCTTCTTTTCCAACATTGTTTTTTTACCTAGAAAGACCAAAGATATTATCATTCCATTCACTTAAAATTGTTGTTTGCATCATTTTTAAATTCAGACCTGTAAAATTTATTCACACCTTAGGACTCAAAGTATCAGAAGAAAATCTGGATTTTAAAACTTGCATCATTAATGACCCACAGGTTGTTTTGAAATTGCTAATTGATACACACTTTGTATCAGCGAAAACCCTGCCAGAGCAACGGAAACAAGAGGACCATGATGGTCCTAAATCGCTCACCTGAATCAAGATGACAAGAGTGAAAATGGCAATTATGTCAAATTCAAAGACATCAAACTAAAGGCTTTCTGTTTGAAAACAATTAGGGAATAATTTTGTTCGAATCGATCCTGTAAAGTTGGGTATGAATTAGCAATGGTTGATGTTATTTTTTGATTTTGCAATATACAACATAAGGCTAATTTTCAAAGCATACTGATCTGTAAGAGATTGATCATTTATGATATATCATTATAACAAATTATAAGCACAATTTACAAGATTTGGTCTGTTATTTGAAAAAATATAGCGAAAGATCAACATCTGATAAGCTAAGCTAATCCCTTCTTATTTGTTTACATAAGATAAACATAGAGACAGCCAGAGCAACAGATAAGAGAAATAGATAAGAGAAATAGAAATAGCACTCTAAATTTATTATTCATATCCAAACACTATGTAAAATGTATTAATCTTTTCAAGCAGATGATTGAAATGATCACCAATTACATAGGATTTGATGAATATTGAAACAAAATATTGATTTTTGAAAAGCTATCATCTCATCTTATCTGCAGCTTGTATGATTCCCAAAGTAAATGGTTCAAAATTGGCTTGTAAATGTAGAACCAACAATATAGGGCTTAGTTTCTATGTATAGTGATGATTTCTTGTATTCTGAAAGCCATTTATGACATGAGGTCTTACACAAAGTTTCAAGGTTCTAGGCCAAACAGTTTAGAAGAAAACTAAGTATCTCTGTGACAACCCACAGTAAAGTATAATTTTCAATGCACAAAATTTTCCCAACCCTGCCACACCCATATACATTTTATAGAATCAAAAATTCAAGATACAATTTTGAAATGAGTCACTCAAGGAACTTTCCTGCTACGTTTGATTTAAATTGACCAAACGGTTGATTTTTAAAGAATTTTCTTAAGATTTCTCTAAGTCTGGAAAGCCCCTTCCTCCCTGCCACACCCACATTTTTTAACAAATGTAAAAATTTGTGAGCAAATATTGAAAAGAGTGACTCAAGGAATATTCCTGCAAAGTCTGGTTTAATTGGGCCCAATGGTTGATTTTTAAAGAATTTTCTTATGATTTCTCTAAGTCCGATAAGCCCCTTTCTCCCTGCCACGCCCACATTTTTTGACAAATGTAAAAATTTGTGAACAAATTTTGAAAAGAGTGACTCAAGGAATATTCCTGCAAAGTCTGCTTTAATTGGGCCCAATGGTTGATTTTTAAAGAATTTTCTTATGATTCCTCTAAGTCCGATAAGCCCCTTTCTCCCTGCCACGCCCACATTTTTTGACAAATGTAAAAATTTGTGAACAAATTTTGAAAAGAGTGATTAAAGGAACATTCCCCAAAAGTCTGGTTCAATTGGGCCCAATGGTTGATTTTTTTAAAAAAAAATTATGATTTCTCTAAGTCCGATAAGCCCCTTTCTCCCTGCCACACCCACATTTTTTGACAAATATAAAAATTTGTGAACAAATTTTGAAAAGAGTGAATCAAGGAACTTTCCTACCGAGTTTGGTTCAATTGGGCCCAATGGTTGATTTTTAAAGAATTTTCTTATGATTTCTAGTCTGATAAGCCCCTTTCTCCCTGCCACACCCACATTTTTTGACAAATCAAAAATTCACGAACAAGTTTTGAAAAGTGTCACACAAGGAACATTCCTGCCAAGTTTGGTCAAAATTGGTCCAATGGTTTAGGAGGAGAAGATGTTGAAAGAAATTGTGAACGGACGGACGGACGGACGTACCAACGGTTGACCATATGTTGGGTACTTTGCCTAAAAACTTGTTGGATACCCCATCTTGGGTACAAAAAACAGTTCTCACGAGAGGACACTTACTGGTTATGTGTCCAAAGACACAACTGGGTATTTTAGAAATGTTGGCATCACCAACACACATTGGTAGCAATGGTACTCTGGTCATCTTTTAATGCCAAAATTCATGAATAAACAAGAGGGCCCAGGGTAGCTGACCTGAGAAATGGGGCGAAATTCTGATCAAATAGGGACACACATGTCCCATCTAGAGTCAACAAGGATTTTCTTAGATTTGTCCTGGTGACATTGATTTTACCCCTATGTGACCCAAATCTGAACTTCACCCGTTTATTGTCAAAATAAACATTGTGACAGTTTCATCAAACTTGGGTCAAATATGTGACCTTTATGGTTCAAACAAGGATTTCCTAAGATCTGACCTGGTGACCTTCTTTCTGACCACACATGACCCATATTCAAACTTGAAAATTCTGTGAGGGGTGTTATGGCTTCTCTGTTGCAATGCATAATCTAAATCATGAAAATAAGTAACCAAAGGAAGCCGTCAATAAGGCTCATAAAATGATACACTCTTACATGTACTTTGAAACAATTTCTAAGAGAACAAAATCAATGCCCAAAAACTGGTGCATTGTCTCATTTTGAAACGGTCACTAACAAACAAAATCGTCATTTGTACAATGATGCACTCATTCATATTTTGAAAGTAACTAACGAACAAAATTTTCACTTGTACAATGATGCACTCATTCAATATTTGAAAAACTGTTTATAAAGAACGAAACTGTCACTTGCACAATGATTCAAATTCCTTTATTGGTTTAAAATCCAGTCACAGGAATGTTACCACAAAACAAACAAGAATTACAATTACAAGAAATCAAACGATGTGAAAACATATATATTACCCACAGCATTTTAATCCATGACAATAAGAATATCTTCACCACCTTTTCCATTCAACTACACAATATGGTGCACAAGATTATGAACATTGTGGAATAGTAAGAAGTAGCGAGTGATCTACATTTTCTTCTTTACTTCAAAAATTGTGAAGGCAAAAGAACAAAATGCTAGGACATAGCCTTCTCACCTTTCCCCTCGACAAATTCTGAACAAGACTTGGTTTTGATGTCCCTACCATATGGGCTTTAGAAAACATTAGGGCAAAGGAAGAAAATGTTGACAATCAACAATCAATTTTCTACTTCTGCCCCTATTTTTCTGAACAGTATTATACTAAAATCTTCGATAAAAATAAGAAAAATTTAATACAATATTTGTGCATGACACAAATTGCATCTATATAGGTATCTATGACCTTTCTATAGAGAAATTATTCAAGACCTTCATACTTTAACTCTTTTTCAAAACATATCTTTTTTGCCTGGGTAAACATTGAGGCATAAAAAGAAAATGCTGATAGTCTGCATTTTCTCCTCCTGCTTCAATAGTCTGCATTTTCTCCTCCTGCGTCAATATTTTCTAGGCTATATTGTACACGATTCTATCATTATCAAAATGAATTAAGTTGTCTGCAACAGCTTCAAATTGAACTGCACCGAAATTTTGCCATTTTGGGGAGTTAATTCTTTCCCAAACATTGCCTGATTTTAACGTTCTTCACGGATATAGTTAGGGAAAACATTGAATAAGAAGAGGAAAGAACTGAAAGTCCCCTTCTCTCAATATTTTCTATGCTATAATATATGCATGCTTTCTACTTCGAAATCAGAAATGTTCTCGTCTGCAACTCTTTCCCAGTTGAGCTGGTCCAAGGTTTTGCCATTGAACTCTTTCCCAAACCAGACCCACTTTTGACGTCCAACAGAAAAAGGCTTGGTAAAACATTGATGCAAAAGGAGAAAATGCTGATAGCCACCATTTTCTCCTTTTGCCTCGATATTTTCTGTGATATACTGTGTACTAATCATATCATTTTTAACAACACTTTTGTCGTCTGCAGCAGCTTTCAAATAGGACAATCCTAAAATTTTCCCGTTTGGGAAATCAAATATATCGCCGCCCCTAAACCAAAACTATGTAACCTCAGCTGTCACTGTAAGATGACAATGCCCCAGACACCGCTTTGATCGTTTAAAGTTTCATACAATTTTATTTCAATCATTATTAATTCATTGCTGTTCATGTCGGATACCCAGCAAATATTTGGACGATATAACCAGTAAATCACTGGACAAACTACCCAACAGTTAATCTCCCATTGGACTCATTTTTTTTAAATTGATGTTCATGTCAGATACCCAGCAAACATTTGGACAATATAACCAGTAAACCACTGGACAAACTACCCAACAGTTAATCTCCCTTCGGACTCCATTTTGTTACAAATTCATGTTCATGTCAGATACCCAGCAAATATTCAGACAATATAACCAGTCATTAACTGGACAGACTACCCAACAGTTAATCTCCAATTGGACTCATATTTCTTTTAAATTGATGTTCATGTCAGATACCCAGCAAACATTTGGACAATATAACCAGTCATTCACTGGACAGACTACCCAGGAGTTTATCTCCCTTTGGACTCAATTGTGTTTCAAATTCATGTTCATGTCAGATACCCAGCAAACATTTGGACAATATAACCAGTAAATCACTGGACAAACTACCCAACAGTTAATCTCCCTTTGGACTCTATTTTCTTTTAAATTGATGTTCATGTCAGATACCCAGCAAACATTTGGACAATATAACCAGTAAATCACTGGACAAACTACCCAACAGTTAATCTCCCTTTGGACTCTATTTTCTTTTAAATCGATGTTCATGTCAGATACCCAGCAAACATTTGGACAATATAACCAGTAAATCACTGGACAAACTACCCAACAGTTAATCTTCCTTTGGACTCTATTTTCTTTTAAATTGATGTTCATGTCAGATACCCAGCAAACATTTGGACAATATAACAAGTCATTCACTGGACAGACTACCCAGGAGTTTATCTCCCTTTGGACTCAATTGTGTTTCAAATTCATGTTCATGTCAGATACCCAGCAAACATTTGGACAATATAACCAGTAAATCACTGGACAAACTACCCAACAGTTAATCTCCCTTTGGACTCTATTTTCTTTTAAATTGATGTTCATGTCAGATACCCAGCAAACATATGGACAATATAACCAGTAAATCACTGGACAACTACCCAACAGTTAATCTCCCTTTGGACTCTATTTTCTTTTAAATTGATGTTCATGTCAGATACCCAGCAAACATTTGGACAATATAACAAGTAAATCGCTGGACAAACTACCCAACAGTTAATCTCCCTTTGGACTCTATTTTCTTTTAAATTGATGTTCATGTAAGATACCCAGCAAACATTTGGACAATATAACCAGTAAATCACTGGACAAACTACCCAACAGTTAATCTCCCTTTGGACTCCATTTTCTTTTAAATTGATGTTCATGTCAGATACCCAGCAAACATTTGGACAATATAACCAGTCATTCACTGGACAGACTACCCAGGAGTTTATCTCCCTTTGGACTCAATTGTGTTTCAAATTCATGTTCATGTCAGATACCCAGCAAACATTTGGACAATATAACCAGTAAATCACTGGACAAACTACCCAACAGTTAATCTCCCTTTGGACTCTGTTTTCTTTTAAATTGATGTTCATGTCAGATACCCAGCAAATATATGGACAATATAACCAGTAAATCACTGGACAAACTACCCAACAGTTAATCTCCCCTTGGACTCTATTTTCTTTTAAATTGATGTTCATGTCAGATACCCAGCAAACATATGGACAATATAACCAGTCATTCACTGGACATACTACCCAGGAGTTTATCTCCCTTTGGACTCAATTGTGTTTCAAATTCATGTTCATGTAAGATACCCAGCAAACATTTGGACAATATAACCAGTAAATCACTGGACAAACTACCCAACAGTTAATCTCCCTTTGGACTCTATTTTCTTTTAAATTGATGTTCATGTCAGATACCCAGCAAACATTTGGACAATATAACCAGTAAATCACTGGACAACTACCCAACAGTTAATCTCCCTTTGGACTCTATTTTCTTTTAAATTGATGTTCATGTCAGATACCCAGCAAACATTTGGACAATATAACCAGTCATTCACTGGACATACTACCCAGGAGTTTATCTCCCTTTGGACTCAATTGTGTTTCAAATTCATGTTCATGTAAGATACCCAGCAAACATTTGGACAATATAACCAGTAAATCACTGGACAAACTACCCAACAGTTAATCTCCCTTTGGACTCTATTTTCTTTTAAATTGATGTTCATGTCAGATACCCAGCAAACATTTGGACAATATAACCAGTAAATCACTGGACAACTACCCAACAGTTAATCTCCCTTTGGACTCTATTTTCTTTTAAATTGATGTCCATGTCAGATACCCAGCAAACATTTGGACAATATAACCAGTAAATCGCTGGACAAACTACCCAACAGTTAATCTCCCTTCAAATTCCATTTTGTTTCAAATTCATGTTCATGTCAGATACCCAGCAAATATTCAGACAATATAACCAGTCATTCACTGGACAAACCACCCAACAGTTAATCTCCCTTCGGACTCAATTTTGTTCAAAATTGATGTTCATGTCAGATACCCAGATGATATTCAGACAATATAACCAAGAAATCATTGGACAAACTAAAACTACCCAACAGTTAAAAATTTTACTCAGGTATTTGTAGGGTCAGCATTTTTGTCCACTAAAATTAAAGCAGGACCAGTGGATTGCAATTTTTAGAGGTCCTCCTCCAGACTAACAGGTCCTACATTCAGACTCAGTGAATTGTAGGAGAAACAAAGAATAAATTGTATATTCATTGTTACAACACTCTGATAGTTTCTATATAAGAGTCTGGTAAAGGGTTCTGAAATAGCTGAAATAGCTAGTCATAATTATCTCTGGCTGTCCTGTTGAGTTTATGCCTTTTCAAATTCAATATTTTGTTAAAAGTACAAGTAATTTTTGTTTATATATATGTAATTGTCACAAAGAAAACAAGAGTTGTCCGCGGACAACGTAGCTCGCCTATACGGGAGCGTGTCACAAAAACAGCAATTTTTTTAAAAGTAGGTCAAACTCCAAGGTCAAGGTCACAAGGTCAAGGATAATGGTCCCAAATGAAAGGTCTTGTCGAGATGTATCTCTGTATGAAATATCAAGGCTGAATGTCTAATAGTGCCTGAGATATAGGCCAAGTTAAAGTTTTTCGAAAGTAGGTCAAACTCCAAGGTCAAGGTCACTAGGTCAAAGGTCATGGTCCCAAATGAAAGGTCTTGTTGAGATGTATCTATGTATGAAATATCAAGGCTGTATCTCTAATAGTGCCTGAGATATAGGCCAGGTTAAAGTTTTTCAAAAGTAGGTCAAACTCCCAAGGTCAAGGTCACTAGGTCAAAAGTCATGGTCCCAAATGAAAGGTCTTGTCGAGATGTATCTATGTATGAAATATCAATGCTGTATCTCTAATAGTGCCTGAGATATAGAACAGGTTAAAGTTTTTCAAGTGAAGACACGACGGGACGCCGACACTAGGGCTGTGACATTAGCTCCCCGGATATAAAGTCCCGGCTCGCTAAAAAGGTTGTTAGAAGGTGCCATGTCAGGTTTTGAAAACAGATGAAGAAAGTTGCTAACGTCTGAATATGCAAAACAATTTGGTCAAAGAAATTTTGAAATTGCTATCAAAACTGTGTATAACTACACTAGTATAGAATCTAGTTGCTACCCCATTTTGATTGCATACATTTCCCAAACAAGGCTTAGTTTTGATGTCATTTGTAAGTAGTTATCAATCATTGATAACAAAGAGAAATAAAGAAAATTATGATCTACTTGAATTTCTTCCCTTCCCCTCGATTTCATGACGATGGGATGTGCATGCTCTGAGTTTGATTACATTATGTCCATTTTGGGAAAGGGTAAAAGATCAAGCCCTTCAACAGAGGATACATGATCAGGTGTTTGGTAATTGCCCATATCCAAGATTTTAGATCTAATGATTCCAGCTTTCAAATTGATCTAAATGAAGTAACGAAAAATTGAGGTTTGGCGACAAGCGCGGATCCAGGTATTTTTCCCAGGGGGGTCATCCGATCTTTAACCCCCTTTTTGCCAAATTCCAGGGGTGGGGCAGGGGGTCTGACACCCTCTGGATCCATGCAGATACATGTCATACCATGAAGGACTAAATATAACAACTGTTTGTTTTAGCACACAGGGACGAATGACGCAGCTTATGTGGGAAATAACCAGTAATCTTTTTGATAACCCCTCTTTTCGCCAAAATCCAGGGGGGGTCATGACCCCCTGACCCCCCCTCTGGATCCGCGCATGGGCGAATGAGAATCATATATATAAAGAAATAATAAAGTATCATTGTATGTTGCCAACAAAAAGGTAATCTGTTCAACATATAAATTAATATGCTATCGGTGTAATAATGACAGTAAAATGCAAATTCAAAATACCTTGTTTTTAGACTTACCTCAACAGAATATATTCCTATTAAATTAAATTAAAGGTTAACTTTATATGAAGATTTGTGCACAATCACTGCTAGACTTTAGTATTTGAATGTGTGCAAGGAAAAAAAGGGTTTCTCTTTGATCTTGGGGAAATCTAAACTCACTCTGTGTGATGTAAGCAGTGATGTCACACTGTATGCATTTTTGTTTGGTTATTAAACAGCTGATTGAGCCCAGTTACAGAGTTATAAATAGAAGTTCCATTAACCTTTACCCAATAGAACAAAGTTTGCATTTGTAAATTTGGATTTCTTTTTCTATCCTCATGTTCACAATGGAAGAAAAAAGACGAAATTAAATGCATAAGATTCTCTATTTGTATGAATTCAGTAAATAAGATCTTGGCCATAATTCATTGTTTAATTTAATATTGTTAGAATTATCCTTGACTGAATGACTAAGAAAGGGTTAAGGAAATTGTAACAAAGTGAGTGGATGTTTTCAGTGGAAAAAAACAGTGGACTACAAACTTGTGCAATTTCTATAATTTAAAAGTAATAATCGGATTAGAATTCCTAAGGTAGGTGAATGATAGACTGATGAATTTCTAGTCAATTGATTTTTTAATCTAGATTCTTGTTCACAAAAAAAACCACAACAGTTTACTGCTTTCTTTGTCCTGTCAATAATTTTCCATTCAAGATGTGCCTGAAGGATGCAGTACTCGGTGGTTTGGTGATGTACATAAGTGTTACGTATGTAACACAAATCTACGATTTGTTGTTTTCTGTTGTGTAATCACAGACAATCTTCAAATAGTTTTGTTTAAAATAGGAATTTTGGGTTGGTCGCCGACTTTTTCCTATGAGCCAAAAGAAAGTTATGATGCAGATTTTGAAACTGATTTTGATGCCTTTCGACAAAATCTAAGGGGCGCTGTCTCTGAAATTTACAGGCCCGGCGGACCGGTACCAAAGGATGTTTTGCCAGTCCTCCTTAAAATTACAGGCTTCGGGCCGACGGACTGGCGTTAATGTCAAACCCTGACATGTAAAGTGTTATATACAGTCAGGATTCAAACAGTCACAGTTTATTGTGTGAATTATTTTGCCAATGTTGACCATTTCCCGAACAGCTGAACTTTTGACTGTTTTAATTTGAAAGCTGCTGCAGGCGACATAATATATATTGCAATGACATGATTTGTGTACGAAATATCAATGAAAATATTGAGGCAAGAGGAGAAAAAAAAATTCCAAAGGGGGGGGGGGGGGGATGCCCCCACTCTCATACCCTCTTTAGTTTTGGATGTGCTAGATTGTTTTATGAATAAAATTGGAAAGACTTAAAATTTCAGTTGGGTCAATCAATATTAATGCATTCTGATTTCTCGAGAAAAAAAATATGATAAATCAAAACAATCTTGAGCACAAGCCTTCACGACTTAAATTGCTTACCATCCATACAGACAATGAGATAGCGCTCAGAAAATTGATATTATTTTTTTTATTCCACAAATGGCATTATAGTAACCAGAATTTTCATTTACAGGGGGAATATACGTCAAAAAACTTGATTGAAAGATCGCATCCAAAAGATCGCGAAAACTAATGACAATTGCTCTAATGTCGGTAAAAACTACAAACAAACACACCTATTGTGTATAAATAGCAGTTAAAGGTTATCGTTGTTTAAACAATGTATAAAATAGTGTGAAATATGGTCGTATTCGACAAATTTTCTTGTCAAATATAATCAAACTAACTTACTCGACTCGACGGGAAAAATGGAGTGGTTCCACGCGCGCAAGAGACGTCACGCAATAAAGCCGGGAACAAAAAATACGAACGGTAACTCATTTCCGGTGCTTGGCGGATATTCACCGATGGTATCCGAATGCATTTTTCGGCGCGAAATCTAAATTTAGAATTTTCCGATTAGTGGAAGAGTCCGAGATACGGACGAATTGTTGGACAAAAAAAAGTCTAATGTTTTATTGGGTATTTCGTTTGAAGTAACCAACAACAGTCTCATATACGTAATAAAATTACTCCTGTTATTGGGTATACCCAACAAGGGAAAAGTAACCAATAAGTGTCCTTTGAACATAAAAAATAGCCAATAAGTGGTCACTGGTAAACATGGACGGACAGACAGATGGACGGACGGACGACGGACAAAAAGCGACCACAATAGCTCACCTTGAGCACTTTGTGCTCAGGTGAGCTAATAAAGCTTGAAGGGGATGAATGCATTCATAATTTCTATTTTAAATTGAAACCCAATGTTGAGGGCAAGCATTGCAATCACCTCCTCAAGATGATTTAATTGAGTAACAACAACATTGGGCTTCATGAAAAACGAAAGATATGTTGGATTTTAAAAAGTCATTATCCCCTATCTGAGAGCTACAGATAAGAGGGGGTGAAAACATTCTAAATTTGTCAATGATACTTTAACCTTTTCCCAAACGACAAAGAATCAGGGTGGTCCCATTTTAAAGCTGCAGTAGACGACAAAATTGATGTTACGAAAAAAGAAAGAGATTTGTGTACAATCTAGCACAAAAGATATTCATATAAAAGGAGAAACTGCTGGTTATCAGCAGTTTCTTCTTTTGTCTAAATGTTTTCCCAAGCCTTCTCTTATATAGACGTTAAAACCAGGTCTTGTTTGGGAAAGGGTTAAACCTTATCTTGTCGGTACTCATTTGAATTGTCTCCAAGAGACAATTCAAATGAGTATCCACAACAAAGGGTTTTATGCAGAAATATTGCATTTTGTAAAGCCATCACCTCCCCTATCACCTGTAGCTCTGGTTACCTGAGGTGGCACCACATAATCAGCTATATCCCAGATTCTAAAACTTGTATTTGATGTGAGGCCACTAGTCCGAGCCACTCCTTTAACCTTGGTAGTTATGGCTCCTTGTACATTGTCGAACTCCTGGTATCCTTTCTGGTAGATAATCGCATACCTGTCAATAAATGAATATTCAGTGAACAGGAGAAATACTTTGATATATACGGTATATAATATTATAGCAAATAAGTTAATATCATAAATGAAAATATTCTATGGAATTTGATTAAAGTTATAAATATTGTATGAACAGAAAATCTCCAAAATAATGAGGGAAAAATGGGCCTTTTGTTAGCAATTTCTTCTTTAACCCTTTCCAAAAAAGGAACTAGTCCTGTAGTCCCTATAAAATAAATAGATTAATTAAGCATGGGAAAACATTGGGATAAAATATGAAAATGTATATAGTCAGCATTTTCTGATTTTGACAAAATATTTTCTGTGCTATATCAAACACAAATCCTTTCTTTATCATCATCCAATGTGTTGCCTTCTGCAGCGGCTGATCCAGAGAGGGTCCCAGGGGGTTCAAACGACACCCCCACCCTAGGGGAGGGGGGGGGGGTTAAAAACTTCTTAACTTAAGACAATATACACAAAATGGTTAGTGAACAGATACATAGGTTAAATGTTTCAAGTTCACCTATCGATCAATTTCAAAAGATCAAATCACGAAAAGTTTTTGGACGAATCTAATCCGAAAGTGAAACTAGAAGTTTTTTGACAAAAAGAAGAGATGTCACGCTATAAACTTACCCTATAACGTAAGCTATTATACAGAGCTGTAAAAATCTGTTGAATATGCCGACCTTCTTGCTTCTAATGTGCACGATTCGTGGCGTATCGTACTCGAAAAACACGCCTATCACAGAACTTGCTACCTTGGACGCCATTTTGTCTCGTAGTCAAAATCACATGATATGTCATTCGGTACAACTCGGTTGATTCCGTAAATCGCGGAATCGGCTGAGTTGTGATGAATGGTCAAAATATGGATTTGGCTCACCGATTGATTGATTGATAAACTTTGAAAAAAGAAGAAAACTTTTTAAACATTTTTTTTACAATCTTGAAATAATTAGATTGATTGATTGATTGATTGATTGATTGATTGATTGATTGATTGATTGATTGATTGATTGATTGATTGATTGATTGATTGATTGATTGATTGATTGATTGATTGATTGATCGATTGATTAATTGATTGAATTCGTGAGCATGTTAACAGAGTTTGTTCATGCTCTCTTTCATTTCCCGAAATTAGGCTATGTACAACGTTGATCACGGTGGAGAGTGTGCACCATGCAGGCCCGTATGAAGCAATTTCACATGGGGGGGGGGGGGCTTAAGCCATTGTCCTGAATATTGGGGGGGGGGCTAATTTGGATTTTCCCAAAATTTTCAGTGTAAAATTAAGAAAATTTGGCATTTTTTGCCGCTTCAGGTATGAAATCATGTGTGCAATATCTTTTTTTATTTCTACTTCAATCTTCAAGCGGTTTCGTGCATGTACCTGTCTTACTGAGATCTTTCCTCCGATATATATGACATGTGTGTGAAGTCCTCGTACTTTTTCTAAAAATTGATCCCAACTGACTAGAAAAACGACCAAAAAATTCAGGTTGTTTTTCTGGTCGGTTGGGATCACTTTTTGTAAAAGTACAACGATTTCACACACATGTCAAATATCGGAGAAAAGAGCTTAGTAAAGCGAGGTATATGCAACAAACCTCTTTAAAATTGGCAGAGAATTAAGAAAGTTATTAAAAAAATTCTTGCCTGAAGCGTGGTTAATTTGGCCGTAGGCTAGTTGCTATCATTTCGTTGGGACAATAATTTGGGAAAAGCACTAAGAATTTTCTAATAAGTCATACATCCGATGAAAAGGCTGATTAAGGCGGGGGTACATTCAATACAACAAGCCTTTTTGAAATTGATGCAGAAATAAGAAAGTTATTACCAAATATCTTACGAGAATCGAGATTATTTTGTCCATAGTCGTTATCCATTCCATGATGCACAACCTCCACCGTGCGGATCCTACCGCTACGAGACCGAGGGACAATTTTGAATAATTTGATCGATCTACTGATTATTTCTTGTCCCCATGTAATTGAACGACAGCTTTGGATCTAATTGTGTTGCTGGAATATTTAGCTTTGGGTCAGTGGCTGAGTTGTTGGACAAAATCTGGTATATCTAGTAAGATCTACGTACCACTTCGTTTTAGACAAGGTAAGTTCGTTTATTCGAGTCCTTCCTATTCGAGGCGACACCCCCCCCCCCCCCCCCCCCCATTCCCTCAAGTTATTTCTTAGTATCTCAAAATGTTTTCAAAACCTTTTCTCAGGTACGTCAAAAACACTGGAAATCGTTCCTGTGAGAGGATTAAACTAGGGGCCTACTGTTGGTTGTAAGAACGATGGCTTCCAGGCCCGTAGGAACAGAGGGGGGGGCTAGGGGGGGGGGGGGCTACCCCCGCCCCCAAAGTTGGCCAAAATTCCAAATTTTCCTTTTTCACAATTTTGGAAAAATCCAAATTAGCCCCCACCCCCAATATTCAGACACTGATCGTACATACCATTTCATTTTAACAAATCGATTTTGTTTGAAGGCGACATTGGAAAAAAGATTTTGCATTCTAATGTTAATTATTGTGTAATTGTCTTATGTTTTACCTTCATAAAATAAAGTAATTATCATTATTATTATTATTATCATTATTATTATTATTATTATTATTATTATTATTATTATTATTATTATTATTATTATTATTATTATTATTATTATTATTATTATTATCGAGGCTTTTTAGCCCCCCTCCCCAATATGAAATTGCTTCCTACGGGCCTGGCATCTGTGCGGAGAGTAGGCTTATGATTGGCTTGAATCTAAAATTGTGCTCGTATTGGTGCGCGAAATGATTATAAATAAATGCCTGGAAGAACCAGTCGCCAAAAGATAACTAAAATAGACAAAATGTGTTTTTGAGAAAGGTCTACCAATGTCACAGAAAATATTTATGTTAGGTTTTTCACGTTAAGTCTTCGGAATGACAGACAGACGGCCAGACAGACGGCCAGGCGCGAGTAAAACAATATGCCCCGATTTTTCGATACAGGGCATACAGCTGATGCTGTTATATTTTATCTTCAAATTAACCCTTTTATGCATAATGCATTTCTGACAAATCCACATCTGCAGGTTCGGAAAAATGAGAGTATGGTTGAATATGTTTTTTTTTGTATACCATCGCACGGAAAAAGTTGAGTCAACTGGAGAAAGTACTGGTCGCCAGCATTTCTTCTTTTGTCTTAATGTTTTCCCAAGCATTTTTCTTTGTGGTACGACAAATCCAGAAATTGTTTGGCAAAGTGTTAACCGATTCTCTGACTGTTCGAATACGATTAGATGTTGCAATGAGAAGAACTATAAGACACTCGAGAGAAAAAGATAAAATGTTGGTTGTCACGGCTTTCCTCGATCTTTCCTACAGTACACTCAGTTTTGTTTGCATGTTCTCTTCAAAAGTTCATTGTCGCAGAAATGAATAAAATGTTACCAGTCATGCTAAAAGGGACCATCTGGGGAGCGAGAAAGGTATCGACCATAGCCAGCCTGCGTAGGCTGACAAGGATCGAAACATTCAACCAAAGGTTATTTTCTGGATCTAGAATGTTTTCATAGTCCCACTTGATCTATTTGTTAATTTTCCAAATGCGGCTATTGGACCTTTTTTGTCTAATTTGGTTTCTCATTACCTTTCCAAAAAAGACCGTTTTTTTGACGTCACAAATAGAAAAGCATTTGTAAAACATCAAGGCAAAAGAAGAAAGCGCTGATAACCAGCACTTTCACCTTTTACCTCAATATTTTCTTTGTAAAAGCACACATGTTTTCTTTTTGTGACACATATTCTTTTATTGTCTGTCAACTCCTTTCAAATTGGATCGCTCTAGAGTTGGCCGTTTGGGAAAGGGTCAACCCGTTCCGACACAGAGACGCCTTTTGACGCCCTATAAGATAAAGACTTTGGAAAACATTTTGGAAAATAAAGAAATTGCTTGTGACAAGCGATTTCTTCATTTCCCACAATAAAAACAATGTAGGATTCAGAAATAATCGTCTGTAATATCTTTGAATTTGGGCTAATTTAAACTTGTCTGGTAATGGATTGATGGACTTTCCGGAAGGTACCATTAAGCGTAGCAGGTCACAAATTAATCCTCTCCCAAGACCACATAAATAAGGCGTTCCAATTTGAAAGCTGCTGCAGCCGCCGAAACGGATGCTGATTATCAGCATTTTCTTCTTTTGTCTCAATGTTTTCCCAAGCTTATTCTACTAGGACATCAATAGCAGGTGTTGTTTGGGAAAGGTTAATAAAATACCAACACAACAACGATGCCCCTACAATTATTTTTATTTCTAACGTCATTTCATGACAAATCTAGGCTAACAACATAATTGGCACTTTTACAGTGAATTGCATTAATTTGCTTTGGCATTGTTTATAGAAAAATTACAGCAAACAGCAAGACAAGAGAAGGAAATGTTGATGAACAGCAGATTACATTTACAATAGTTTTGCACTAACGTATCGGTAAAGTCGCCACTTAAAAGTTTTAATAACATATCATTATATCGTCCCTTTTCAACAAAAACGTCTTAACTGCAGCTTGTTTTAGGCTGCAGTTACGAGATTTTTGTTGAAAATCAGGGATATATGCAGTCTGCGTCGTGGTTGCGTCCACCATTCGTCTTTAGCCTCAATATTTTATCAAACTTTTTTATCACAGACGTCAGAGCAAGGGTTTCGTCTAGAAATGGAATACAGGTCCCAAATATGACTCTGTCCGCTTTTACACTGAAGCAATCTTTTTTAGAGTCTAACATTGCGTATGCTTTCTCTAGTGTTCGTTTTATTCTGCAGCCATTCCTCCATGCACTTATAGGCTATTGGATCGTATTCGATGTCAAATTTGTTGGCTATCAGCTCATTGCGTAAACTAATCGCCGGAAGATCTTCAACGCCAAACACGCAAACGTTGTGCACGTAATGCTTGCCCTTGCTGCAATGTTACGTCACACATGCTTCGTGGAATTCCAGCCGATATAACGACCAAAGTATCGGATTAGTGTTCAATATAGAACAAAAAATATTGAGACAAAAGACGAAAATGCTGGTTATCAGCATTTTTGTCTTTTGTCTCAATATTTTCCCAAACTTTTTTCCATCACAGACGTCAAAACCAGGATTTGTTTTGAAAGGGAAAATGTCACAAATAAGTCCTTATTTAGCCTACACGGACGCAATCTTTTTATAGAGTCTAACGTTACGTATGGACTCTCTATTGTTCGTTTTATTCTGTAACCATTCCTCCATGCACTTATAGGCTATTGGATCGTATTCGATGTCAAATTTGTTGGCTATCAGCTCGTTGCGTAGACTAATGGCAGGAAGATCTTCAACGCCAAACACGCAAACGTTGTGCACGTAATGTTTGCCCTTGCAACGTCCGACGTGCCTCGTGGAATTCTGGCCGATCTAGCGACCGAAAGTTTGAATTTGTGTTCAAAATAGCACAGAAAATATTGAGACAAAAGACGAAAATGCTGGTTATCAGCATTTTCGTCTTTTGCCCCTATATTTTCCAAAACCTTTTCCACATTTTCGTCTTTTGTCTCAATATTTTCCAAACTTTCTTTCTATCACAGACGTCAAAACCAGGGTTTGTTTAGAAAAGGGTAAATGACACGAATATGACCGTACTTACACGGAAGCAATCTTTTTATAGAGTCTAACATTACGTATACTGACTCTATTGTTCGTTTTATTCTGTAACCATTCTTCCATGCACTTATAGGCTATTGGATCGTATTCGATGTCAAATTTGTTGGCTATCAGCTCATTGCGTAGACTTATTGCCGGAAGGTCTTCCACGCCAAACACGCAAACGTTGTGCACGTAATGCTTGCCCTTGCTGCAATGTTACGTCACATGTGCTTCGTGGAATTCCAGCCGATAAAGCGACCGAAATATCGGATTTGTGTACAATATAGCACAAATGATATTGAGATAAAAGACGAAAATGCTGGTTATCAGCATTTTCGTCTTTTGCCTCAATATTTTACCAAAATCTTTCCTATCACAGACGTTCAAACCAGAGTTTGTTTGGAAAAGGGTAAAGGTCACGAGTATGTCCCTATTTAGCCTAAACGGACGCGATCTTTTTATAGAGTCTAACGTTGCGTATGGATTCTCTATTGTTCGTTTTATTCTGTAACCATTCTTCCATGCACTTATAGGATATTGGATCGTATTCGATGTCAAATTTGTTGGCTATCAGCTCATTGCGTAGACTAATTGCCGGAAGATCTTCAACGCCAAACACGCAAACGTTGTGCACGTAATGCTTTCCCTTGCAACGTCCGACGTGCTTCGTGGAATTCCAGCCGATATAACGACCGAAAAACGGCTTTGAGTCGGGATGACCTGGAAAATAAACGCAAAACGGGTATAGGCCTACGTCGTAAGCAAACTTGCAACTGAACAGTTTCAAGATCGCTTAACCCTTTCCCAAACAACAAAATTTTAGGAAAGTTCAATTGGAAAGCTGCTGCAGACGACAAAATGAATGTTTTAAACAAGCTTGAATTTGTGTACGTCATAGCTCAGAAAATATTGAGACCAAACGAGAAACTGCTGGTTATCAGCAGTTTCTTCTTTTGTATCAATGTTTTCCAAGGTCATGTCTATAAGGGAAGTCAAAACCAGGTCTTGTTTGGGAAAGGGTTAAATGTTACAGAACTCATTTTGAGCAACTTCGAGACTGACAAAAAGAAGTCTGAACACGCGCATTTATATGCATTCTGAAGTGTGCTTGTCCGTTCTTAGCTCTTCAACTTTAGATATAAATCATTTAGACGTCTGTAATTCCTTTCAAACTGAACTTGACTCAAATGCCTTTATCTATTTTGGGAATAATTCTAACAAGAAACTCTACTTAAACCGTCAACAAACAAGACCTGGTTTTGACATCCCTGATAGAAAAGGTTTTGGAAGTTTGAGGCAAAAGAAGAAAATACTAATAAAAAGCGTGTTCTCTTTTTGCCTTCATATCTCAAGTTATAATGTACACGGGCTCCTTTTTTGTCTACGTCAATTTTGTGTTCTGCAAAAACTTAAGAATTGAAACGGTCCAATATTTTGCCGTTTGGGAAATGTTTATTATCATTTTCATGATACATACCTTTGTATCCACCGGGTGTCCCCAGAAAGGGGTTGCTGTACAGGTTATTTAGGGTCGCCCAGAAATGCTCATCCGGTGTCAGGGTATCCGCCGACCAGGACAATAAATCCCTAGCCTTTCTGTCTGTAAGAACAAACTCCACAAACGCTCGACTAAACAGATTGTAGGCATTTCCTTTGGTTATCACAAGATTATGCGGCGGTGGGCCCTTTTTCTCGTCCGAGTATATAATATGGCCAGTTTTGGATTTCAAATCAATGTACGTAAAATGACTTTTAGAAAATCTATTTTCGTCCATTGTCATAAACACTTCATGAATATCATTCCCACCATTCAATGCCTGTGCAATTTGAACCATTTGCAGATTTGTCATGATGGGAAATTCACTCGATGCCATGTTGATAAGATATTTCCAAGGCTTGGCCTTCTTTACATGGTCTTGCATACAATTAAAATCCGCCTTTAAGCGCGTATAACTTTTATATACAACAACTTCTAGCTTGGAAGCTACAAAAACATTATCAAAACAGTTAGTTATGGCAAGAATTGCTTTCGTAATACTGTCCGGTGTCTTTCTATCTATATGTACACAATACTGGTTATTTGGTCTGTATATAGCTCGTAACATACGTTCAAACTGTTCAACTTTCTCGTGCACTAAAATGTTAAAAGCCAATGAAAAATTCTTCTCTGTTTCTGATAACGAATTTGACGTCATATAACCACGTGACTTTTTAAAGCGCGAACAATTGACCGCTAATGCTTCATATAATTGAGGCTTCCTTGTTGGGAACTTATGTTTATGGAATTGCAGGTATGATTTGATGGATTTTAAATCGCTAAAGTTATTGTCAAACAAGTTTCTACAGTTTACAAATCCAAATGGATCAGTTCTGGAGATTTCCGAATACAACAAATCAATCACGTGATCCGGTCCCGCTGTCTCCCGGGCGTCATGGTCGCCAAAGTTAACAACTTCCGGTCCATCGAAGAAGACATCTCGTTGGTCTGACTTTTCAAGCCAAATAAAACTGACCAATAAACACACTGACATGAAAAACGCTATGTACACGAACGATTTTATCAGAAATGGTCTAAATCGCGGCATGGTTGTCAAATAATACTGATTAAAATATTAAGGCTGAATTAAAAACACACCGAAAAGTCACACTGCTATCTCAGGCTGCATGATCCTGCCAGCATTCGCATGGCACAGTCCACACTGTTTTGTCCTCGAATACGAAAACAGTAAAAACGTTCAGATAAAATCCACCGGGGTTGTAAATTATGCATTATTCCAAAGTCTG
Organism: Fragum sueziense; assembly: GCA_963680895.1. Classification (NCBI taxonomy): domain Eukaryota; kingdom Metazoa; phylum Mollusca; class Bivalvia; order Cardiida; family Cardiidae; genus Fragum; species Fragum sueziense. The sequence goes on along the minus strand of OY804603.1, from coordinate 19,446,147 downwards.
TCTTCATTCGTGCAAGACACCACGATTCCGTGCACACGAAGAAGAGATTTATTTTGTTACAATTTTCGCAGACAGAATTGTTGTCTTAGAAACCGATATTTCGTTCTCGCACGGTACACTAGAGTGTGTTACGTAATGTACATGTAAATCTCCATGTCTCCAAAAATAGCAGCCATTTAGGCAATTGATTTTCGTCTGCTTGTCTGTGTTCGTCTGCATTTCTTGCTAATATGGCGCATTTATCTCCTAAAACTGCTCATTTCTGGCTCGAAAGTAGACATCAAGTCCCGGCAATTGCGTGGAACCCTAGAATTAGAAACAAAAGTAGAAAATTATTCAGATTTTCGGATGTTGTAGAAGATGCGAAGAGAATATCCATGCCAATCGTTTAACCCTTTCCGAAACAAGACCTGGTTTTGACGTCCCTAATGGATATGGCATGGGAAAACATTGAGACAAAAGAAGAAACTGCTGATAACCAGCAGTTTCTCCCTTTGTCTCAATATTTTCTGTGCTGAAATTATCCACAAACATTTTGTCGTCTGCGGCAGCTTTGAATTTGGAACACCCTAAAATTTTGTCGTTTGGGATAGGGTTAATGGAAAATCGTGGAACTTAACGAGTGTGTGTTGCTTTCAATTATAAATTTCAACTATTCAAATTCTTGAAATAAAGTTCTATAAGACAAGTCACATCTTATTCTAAGCACCCAGTAATCAGGACAACAAAATCATGAAAGGAATGTAATACGATTTCTTTTCACAAAAAATATCGAAAATCAACTTAAAACAGTGTCTAGGAAAAGAGAAAGATCAACCCTTTCCAAAACAAGACCTGGTTTTGACGTCCCAAATATAAAAGGCTTGGGAAAACATTGAAACAAAAGAAGAAACTGCTGATAACCAGCAGTTTCTCCTTTTGTCTCAATATTTTCCATGCAATATTTTACACATATTTTTCTTTAATAACATCCATTTTGTCACCCTGAAATTATGCTGTTTGGGAAAGGGTTAAATTGTAACACGCCGTTTCTTATCTAAAATTACGATCACCAAAGATCGAAAACTTGATAAATTACAATTTCGAACAAGTAAAGCTATCATCATGAAGTATTAATTAACCCTTTCCCAAACAAGACCTGGTTTTGACGTCCCTACTAGATATGGCTTGGGAAAACATTGAGACAAAAGAAGAAACTGCTGACAACCAGCAGTTTCTTCTTTTGTCTCAATATTTTCTGTTCTAAAATATACACAAATTCTGGGTTTATCCACAACCATTTTGTCGTCTGTAGCAGCTTCAAATTGGGCCAGTCAAAGATTTTGACGTTTGGGAAAGGGTTAATTAAAACGTAGGCCTATGTTGAACTAAAGACAGTTTCCAAACTCACACAACACACAGCTTTATATCAGAGGAACAGATGAGAGTGAAAAACATTTTGAATTTGATATTTCAATTTCAAAATCCCATGTTGCGGGTACTCATTAGCATCGTCTCAAACAGACAATTCTAATGAGTACTTGCAATATATATAGTTTTATAAACAATAAATGAAATATTGCATTTTGAAAATAAATCCATTATTCCTTCTAAAATGTATACATTACAAATCTAATGTCAGAAGTAGATCTAACACACTCGACAATAGAGAAAGATTAAAGTTAACCCATTACCAGACGACAAAATTTTTGAGTAGTCCAATTTGAAAGAAGTTGCAGACGACATTTTCAATTTTGAGAAATTCCAAAATTTTATAATTTTTCGGATAGAAAATATTGTGAGAAATGAAGAAATTGCTTCAAAATGATTTATCTAATGGGGAGTCAAAAGGCGTCACTGTGTGGTAATTAACTTAAACACACTGTTTCTTATAATTACGATACCGGAGCACTCTCCAAAGCTTGAGTATAAATTTGATAAAATAGCAATCACCATGAAACATTTAATCAAGATATCGCGGCTTTTCAAAAAAAATCTCGTAACTGCAGCTTAAGATAAGTTGCAGTTCCGAAGTTTTTTGTTGAAAAGCGACGATATATTTTATTTGAACTTAAGATATTTTCCACAGTCATTCAACTACACCTAAAATACCTCTCAGATCTTATGTAAGAAGTAACACACACGGCGTCTAGACAATAAAGAAAGATTAAAGTTAAAACACACAGTTTCTTATCTAATATTACGGTACTGTAACAATCTTTAAAACAGCTGTTCAAGCCTACAGAACCCTGTTACAACGATTTCGTATTTATGTGCTTTAGTGACCCCATTTACATTTTTAGCTCTTATCATAGGCCTACTCAATGAATTCATTTTTCTGAGTCATTTTTTTCATTCATTTCTTTTCTGTGTGTAGACACAGACTGATCTTTGTAAATGTTCACGCAGACTTTTTAATACCGACATAACCCGAGATTATCTTCAAGCATCTTAACCCATTACCAACCTACAAAATATTAAACTGGTTTAAACTAAAAACAAGAGGGCCAGAATGGCCCTATATCGCTCACCTGAAAGAAGTTTGTGACATGCCCACTTTTTTGTACTAATCATAAATTCGTGAACAAATTTTGAAAAGGGTCACTCAAGGAACATTGTTACCAAGTTTGGTTCAAATTGGCCCAATGCTTCATTTTTAAAGAATTTTCGTATGATTTCTCTAAGTCTGATAACACTGCCCTTCCACACCCACATTTTTAGACGACAAAGAAAATTTGAGTACGCATTTTTAAAAGTCACTCAAAGAAAATTCTTGCTAAGTTTCGTTCAAATTGGCCCAATGTGTTTTTAAAGAATTTTCTTAGGGTGTCTCTAACTTCGATAAGCCACGCCCTGCCACGCCTGCTTTATCTGACGAATCAAAATCCGCAAACAAATTTTAAAAAGAGTCATCCAAAGAATAATTCTGTCAAGTTTGGTTCAAATTTGGCCAACGGTTGATTTTTGAAGAATTTTCTTAGGATTTCTCTAAGTCAGAGAAGCCATGTCCTGCCACGCCCACTTTTTCTGACGAATCAAAAATTTGTGAACAAGTTTTGAAGAGTGTCACCCAGGGAACATTACTGCCAAGTTTGGTTCAAATTGGGCCAACGGTTGATTTTTAAAGAATTTTCTTAGCATTTCTCTAAGTCCGATAAGCCACGCCCTGCCACGCCCACTTTTTTTTGACGAATCAAAAATTTGCGAACAATTTTTGAAAAGGGTCACCCAAGGAACATTTCTGCCAAGTTAGGTTCAAATTGGCCCTATGGTTGATTTTTAAAGAATTTTCTTAGGATTTCTCTAAGTCCGATAAGCCACACCCTGCCACGCCCACATTTTTTGACGAATCAAAAATTCGCAAACAAATTTTGAAAAGAGTCACCCAAGGAACATTCCTGCCAAGTTTGGTTCAAATTGGGCCAACGGTTGATTTTTAAGGAATTTTCTTAGAATTTCTCCAAGTCCAATAAGTCACGCCCTGCCACGCCCACTTTTCCTGACAAATCAAAAATTCACCAACAAATTTTCAAGAGTGTCACCCAAGGAACATTTCTGCCAAGTTTGGTTCAAATTGGGCCAATAGTTGATTTTTAAAGAATTTTCTTAGCATTTCTCTAAGTTCGATAAGCCACGCCCTGCCACGCCCACTTTTCCTGACAAATCAAAAATTCACCAATAAATTTTGAAGAGTGTCACCCAAGGAACATTTCTGCCAAGTTTGTTTCAAATTGGGCCAATGGTTGATTTTTAAAGAATTTTCTTAGCATTTCTCTAAATCCGATAAGCCACGCCCTGCCACGCCCACATTTCCTGACAAATCAAAAATTCACCAACAAATTTTGAAAAGTGTCACCCAAGGAACATTTCTGCCAAGTTTGCTTCAAATTGGGCCAATGGTTGATTTTTAAAGAATGTTCTTAGAATTTCTCTAAGTCCGATAGGCCACGCCCTGCCACGCCCACATTTTTTGACGAATCAAAAATTCGCAAACAAATTTTGAAAAGAGTCATCCAAGAAACATTCCTGCCTAGTTTGGTTCAAATTGGGCTAACGGTTGATTTTTTAGGAATTTTCTTAGAATTTCTCCAAGTCAAATAAGTCACGCCCTGCCACGCCCACTTTTCCTGACAAATCAAAAATTCACCAACAAATTTTCAAGAGTGTCACCCAAGGAACATTTCTGCCAAGTTTGGTTCAAATTGGGCCAATAGTTGATTTTTAAAGAATTTTCTTAGCATTTCTCTAAGTCCGATAAGCCACGCCCTGCCACGGCCACTTTTCCTGACAAATCAAAAATTCACCAACAAATTTTGAAGAGTGTCACCCAAGGAACATTTCTGCCAAGTTTGGTTCAAATTGGGCCAATGGTTGATTTTTAAAGTATTTTCTTAGCATTTCTCTAAGTCCGATAAGCCACGCCCTGCCACGCCCACATTTCCTGACAAATCAAAAATTCACCAACAAATTTTGAAAAGTGTCACCCAAGGAACATTTCTGCCAAGTTTGCTTCAAATTGGGCCAATGGTTGATTTTTAAAGAATTTTCTTAGGATTTCTCTAAGTCCGATAAGCCACGCCCTACCACGCCCACATTTTTTGACAAATCAAAAATCCGCGAACAAGTTTTGAAAAGGGTCACCCAAGGAACATTCCTGCCAAGTTTGGTCAAAATTGACCAAACGGTTTAGGAGGAGAAGATGTTTAAAGAAATGTGAACGAACAGACGGACTGACGGACAGACGGACGACGGACGGTGAGTGACCACAATAGCTCCCCATGAGCACTTCGTGCTCAGGTGAGCTAAAAAATTGGAGACGTTTAGTGAATGAAATTTTGCGTATTCTAGTCTTTTTGAGTAGAAAACATTATGGGAAATGCCGAAATTGCTTGTTAAGTCATTATCTTTTCGGGAGTCAAAAAGAGTCAATGTGTGGAAATCATAATGGGTTAAAGCATAATATAGCGAAGAAGAGAATCATAATAAGCTTTTCGTCGTTGTTAATGCAAAACGTCGTATCTCGGTTTTGGAAGATTTTAAATGGGAAGGAAAAAAAGTGTAATAACTTTTCCCAAACTGGAAGGTTTAACTTGAAATTTGGACATATTATTGTTCTCAACTGACGATTTGGGTTTGAAATATTTGGGAGAAAAAGATGCGTTTCAACAAAAAAAAAAAAAAAAAAAAAAAAAAAAAAAAAAAAAAAAAAAAAAAAAAAAACTCATAACTGCAGCGTGTTTTAAGCTGCAGTCACATGGTTTTCGATGAAAACAGCGATATATCAAAATAATATTGAGACCTCTTGTTTCAAGTGAAGTGGTAGACCTACTTTAATTGTCTGCAGGCGCAGAAGTCGGTGAACGCGGTGTCTATATTACATTGCCTATTGTGAATATTATGACTTCCCCTTATGAGAAGTAATTAAAAAACCCTTCATTCAAGGGAAACTGCGATATTTGAAGCACTTTAGAGCAGTATCTGAAAGCCCTGTCACATACAATTTCGCGTCCAAATCGCGTAAGACATCGGCCTATTACAATCGAGCCATTAAGGCCAATGTGTACCTCTTGTTTCAAGTAAATAAAGCTGTAGACCTACTTTAATTGTCTCCAGGCGCAAAAGTCGGTGAACGCGGCGTCAATATTACATTGCCTATTGTGAATATAATGACCTCCCCTTATGAGAAGTAATTAAAAGCTCCTTCATTCGTGGGAAACTGCGATATATGAAGCATTTCAAAACAAAATCTGGAGGCACGGTCACATACGATTTCGCGTCCGTATCATGTCCAGAATTATACTGTACGGATTCCCTGTTTTAGACGTGCTCCAGCCGTGATGTGGACGCGGAATGGTGTATGCCAGACTTGGCCAAGAATGCCGAATTTTGCTTTAAAATTTTCACTGAAAATATAGGGAAAGTCCAATTCAGCCCTTCGAAAATTCAGACACTGGTTCGGACAAGGGCTTTAGCCCCCCCCCCCCCCCCCTCACTCTTCACTGTACAATTACTCCCTACGGGCCTGCTTGTTGTATCATTTATTTTACAAGAGGACCATGATGGTCCTAAATCGCTCACCTGAATCAAGATGACAAGAGTGATAATGTCAATTTTGTCAAATTCAAAGGCATGAAACTTATAAGGACTTTCTGTTTGGAAACAATTAAGTAATAATTTTGTTCCAATCGATCCTGTAAAGTTGGGTATGAATTAGCATGATGGTTGAGTTTTTTTCAATAATTATTTCATTATTTTGCAATATACAATATACGGCTAATTTTCAAAGCGTACTGATCTGTTAAAATTGATTATTTATGATATAAACAAGATTTGGTATGTGATTTGAAAGTATATAGTAAATGAGGACAAACCATCTGATAAGCTGGGCTTATAATCCCTTCTTATTTGTTTACATAAGATAAACATGGGGCCAGCCAGAGATAAAATTACACAAAATTTCAAGGTTCTAGGCCAAACAGTTTAGAAGAAAACAAAGTATCTCCATTACAACCCACAGTACAGTATAATTTTTAATGCACGGAATTTCCCTTACCCTGCCATACCTATGATTTCTCAAAGTCCGATAAGCCCCTTCCTCCCTGCCACAGCCATATTTTTTGACAAATGTAAAAAATTGTGAATAAATTCGAAAATACTGACTCAAGACACATTCCTACCAAGTCTGCTTCAATTGGGCCCAATGGTTGATTTTTAAAGAATTTTCTTCTGATTTATCTAAGTCTGATAAGCCCCTTTCTCCCTGCCACTGCCACATTTTTTGACAAATGTAAAAATTTGTGAACAAATTTTGAAAAGAGTGACTTAAGGAACATTCCTGAAAAGTCTGGTTCAATTGGGCCCTATGGTTGATTTTTAAAGAATTTTCTTATGATTTCTCCAAGTCTGATGAGCCCCTTTCTCCCTGCCACGACCATATTTTTTGACAAATGTAAAAAATGTGAACAAATTCGAAAATACTGACTCAAGGCACATTCCTACTAAGTCTGCATCAATTGGGCCCTATGGTTGATTTTTTAAAATTTTTCTTCTGATTTATCTAAGTCTGTTAAGCCCCTTTCTCCCTGCCACGGCCACATTTTTTGACAAACGTAAAAATTTGTGAACAAATTTTGTAAAGAGTGACTCGAGGAATATTCCTGCAAAGTCTGGTTCAATTGGGCCTTATGGTTGATTTTTAAAGAATTTTCTTATGCTTTCTCTAAGCCGATAAGCCCCTTTCTCCCTGCCACGGCCACATTTTTTGACAAATCTAAAAATTTGTGAATTAATTTTGAGAAGAGTGACTCAAGGCACATTTCTGCCAAGTTTGGTTCAAAGTCATCGTATCTCGATGTTTGCGATTTTCAAACCAAATAATTTATTTCTTTTTCTCCCAAATATCCACCTCGTTATATAAAGTGACAATAAAAAGATAATGTGGGACCAAAAAAACGAAAACAAATAAACGAATTATTGCCAAAGATCAATACCGCAATGCAATAAACCGCTTTAATTTTCATCAAATATATAAATCAGGATCTATTTAAACAGAAAAAACCGAACGACTTCGTTTATAATCTTGAAATATGGGCCTATTTATTAATTGTTTAAATTCGTTTTGTAGCCTACATGCCACGAAAAACAGCAAAGTGTATCTTGTATGTCTAAGCAGGCTGCTCTGGGTCCATATTGGTCTGAAATGATGTGAGGGGCCTTTTTCCAGATCCTGAATCACTTAAATTATGAGGAAGGGTCAAATCGTACAAACAATTATAATGTGACATTTCCATCCACTTAATGTGACATTTAAGTAGTTATAAACTCTTTTCCATTTGCGAAAATTAACACAACTACTCCAATTTCAAAACTAAGTAAAAGTTAACAAGGAAGAAAGGAAATAGTGATGATAAATTAATAGTAATTTCCTTATTTTCTCTAATCTTTCAAAACTGCTTAATATAATGTGCTCACTGTGAACAAAACCCCAAAACAGCTAGGTTTGTTGTTTGAGAAAAGATTTTAATATTTATCCACTTGAAAATTGAATAGAGAACACAAAACTTAAGGTTTAAGAGATCTACATGTATATTGCCAAATGATTTGTGCTAAGGTCTCGAAATATTATTGTTATGTTATATATTTTTTAAAAAGAAATACTTTTATCTACAGTAACATTTTCCCTGTCGATATTTTCTTTTCTCAAAAAAACTTCCTCTTGTATTTTTTCCATAATATGTATACTCGTACAAGTACAAAATTGCTGCATGATGCAGCAAAAAAATGAAGCACGGCCTAAAAAAAGATGTGTCCCTAATTTTTCGATACTGTGGTTATGAGTTGATATAGAATGGAAAGAGAGGAAAATGTAAGATGACTAGCAGCATTCTTTGATATTTTTTTTTCAAATATGTCCATAAATGTTGCAGTTGCCTATGGGGAAGTACATCGCAAGGTTAAAGTCGGCATCTCAATGTGGTGTAGAAAAGAGTATCGGAAAGACTTGTCCATCGTTGAACGTCCAAACAGGAAAATGAAATTTATACCGAAAGTCTTATACACACATGTTTGACAAAATGGAAATACTCAAGCATTTTCTTTGACGAAACATATGTATCGGGAGTGGAAATATGATGTTTAAAATACAAAATCAATATACCATGATATGATGGGACTTGGATGATATTACATGTCTCAGTAACAGGGGACTATGATGGTCTCAAATTGTTAACCTTACCTTACTGAAACATAATGGTATAAAGTTATCATTGACACCTTTTATAAACTAGAATTATAACAAAGTTGAAAGTAAATTAAAATACACATTACTGAGCTTCTGATTACGAGCAAGCAAAAAACCCCAAGAAAATATCATGATAATTAACATAGAAATGCATTCATTCGTCAATATTTGTGGGTTTGAGTGTAAACTAGATAAAAAAGAAACAATTATGCCACATTAAGACGGACATACATTATATCACAATCGAGCTAAATATCGAGTTGATCCAAGGTCTCATAAACTTTAATATTTCGCTTAAAGTATAACCAGACGCTTTTCAACTTTTACCTACAATCATAAACTTTGTATCTTTCAAAACTAGAAGCCATTTCTGGATTAAATCTGGTATTAATTTCGTTGTTCATGATGCAACACGGCGAGGTGATGTGTAACAGCCACGACGTCAACATAGGCACCTCGCACGTTTATAAATTTAATTTTCTGATGCCCTAGAATACACAAAACGGCGTTTTAATAAGACATTTTAAACGCTAAAAAGATTAAAAAAATTACGTCAATGGATAGTGATTTTCAAATGTATAATATATATAAAAAAGTGTTTCGGAACAATATTGCAGAAATAGATGACGAACTCTCATCTTTCGCCTGCACATTTCGGGAAAAATCCATCTGAAGAGCAGAATTTCGTCCAAATGGCTAAAATGTTTGCCATTATTTATTATCATGTTGCATAACGATATCATAAATGCATTAAGCAAGAAATCTTTAAAGTAAATACAGTACCGTTTCTCAACATATAACATATATAAATGGTTTAGGTACAATGTATGCGTCAAAACTATACAATCGGGCGTCGGCAAAATTAGAGGAAAAACGCCTTACAGTGGAATTTTGTAAAACAGGCTAGAAAGATTACAATTTTCTTATTTCATTGTTGTTTAAAGCAGACAGACAGTTTTAAGATAAAACGTGTTTTAATAGTATTCTAGGTACAAATCAAAATAGTGCAGTCGGACATCGACGCACATTTCGAAACAATGTAGGTTGTCGCTAAAAAATCTTTCTTTTTGCCCTAAATATTGCGATGCAAAGCACATCAATTTAAACGCTGACTGTCCATAAATCCTGAAGTCTGGCATATTGGACCCTTTTTAAAGAAATTAAAGAAAAACACTTTTTGCATCAAGGTCCATTTTCCCGTGACGAAATTCAATTCAAAAACATTGAAAATAGCTTCTTAATAGACAATAGAAGATATTTGCTGACAACCAGATTTTCCCCCTTTGCCTCAATATTTTCTTGGCAAGGTTGTAAGCAAATCAAATTGTGATTGATACTCATGATTGTGTCCTCTCTATATCCGTTCAATGTCTAGAACCCCAGTTTCATTTAAAGGGTTGATGAATTCGTAAACTAACTGTTTTCCTTATTAAATTCTACTTAATTAACCAGTTCAAGATTTGAAAATTGTGATTCATATTGAAATTATTCTGAAGTACTTGTTCCTGCAAGATTCTAAGTGAGGTTGTTTTTGCTCGTGTGTTGTCACAGCACAATCTTAATTTGCTTGTAAAATTGTGAAAAGATAGGCGAATCTTTAGACTGGTTAAATTTTAGGAAATCTGATGTGAATAAATGAATCTTCTTTTCTTTAAATCTTTTCTTGAAATATTTTCATTTCCCAAACAATGCCTAAGTTTGAGGTTCCTGATAGAAAAGGATTGGTTGAGAAAACATTACAACAAAAGAAGAAAATATAGAATATCCTCATTTTCTCCGTTTGCCTCTATATTTTCTTTCCTTTAGTAGGCCTACATGAGTCCCATCTTTGTCAAGGTCTAAAATATGTGTGTTTCAGGTTACATGAAATTTCAAAATAGGGACGGTAGGTGGGATGTTTTTATTTATTTTTTATTTGGGACAGATAGGGAAACAAAAAAGCGGAACAGGGAAATCCCAAGGAAATCCCCCCCCCCCCCCCCAAATTGCTTAAATTAGGGTCGGGGGTAAAAAATAAGGCACAGTTGCGTAACCGGAAACACACATACTAATATCCATTGTCATCTGCAGCAAATGGAGCAATCTAAATTTTTGTTGTTTGTCAAAGGATTAATAGGGACATGGAAACTAGGTTTTGTTTGAGTTAAAACACATGTCCCCCACGAGCGATTCCTGAATGATATGGAATGACCCCATCTCACCCTAGGTCACCTGGTTAAACCGTAACACTTATTTTAACCTTTCCAAGACAACGGAATTTTATTTACTGCTCTAATTCCAAAATTGGCGCAGACGACAAAAACAAAGTTTTAATGCTTCTCATGAAGTTCATTGTGTGACCAAAGCTGTGGTAGACTAGTGTAGACTAAGATCAATCCATACTGCACTGCAATCTGATCTCAGCCTATGTAACACCTGCTTCTACTTGATTAGGTGGTAAAATCTTTAATTAACCCTTTCCCAAACGCCAAAATTTTAGGGTGATCCAATTTGAAAGCTGCTGCAGACGACAAAAATGATGATAATAAAGACGTGATTTGTGTAAAATATTGCACAGAAAATATTGAGACAAAAAGAGAAACTGCTGGTTATCAAGCCTATTCCATTCAGGACATCAAAACCAGGTCTTGTTTGGGAAAGGGTTAATTAAATAGACAAAATTATTGAATTTGTTCTCCATGGGCAATTCCTTTAAAACGAAGTACAAAACCAGTAGGTTACAACATAAAGGGATACATTTTGACCGCCCCTCAAATCTGTCTAAGTGATTTATGTAGGGCCTACACACTTGAAAGGATTTTCATTTTCGAGACGCAGAATACAAACTAAAATATTTCAGCAGAATGACAATTTAGAATAATTTTGTGATAAACACCTTCTTACAAATGGAAATATCTTTGACTTCCAAAAGAAAATTACCGTTTATAATGAAGATGACAATATTTTGAGAACTGAAAGGATGATATTCGTTCATTTCCGACACACAGTGACATTCCCAGACCCATCACAATATGCACGGCCTGAGGGCCGTGCAATAATCTTGGAAACTAAAAAAATGCTTTAATTATCTTTTATCTGTTTATTTATTATTGAAAAGAAGCGAGAAAGGCTGACAAATGAAAAATGCCGTAAGGGGCCTTTTCTTTTCCTAGATGCTCGCTCATTTGTATATGTGACCCGTCACGCTAAAAGGGACCTTATCGGATGTGTGAAAAATATCGACCCTAGTCAGTCTGCGCAGTCCGCGCAGCCAGACTATGGCCGACACTTTTCACTTGTATGTTATTTTCTAAATCTAGGATGTTTCCCTGTCTTACAACATGTTCATTTTTCGCATACAGTATCTGGTTGACCTGTACTGAATGTGACAAGTTTGTCAAAAGTGGATTTTTGGAGTTCGGATAAGGTCCCTTTTAGCGTGACGGGTCACATATGTCTAAACAGTTACACAACGTTAACATGCTGACAGCTGGTACATGTTTTCTGTTGCTATCAACCACTCGAGAGCAGGTGTAAATTCTCACAAGAAAATCTCTCAGAATTAGGGTTCATTAACCATAATGAAACAGGCTATTTATTTACAACAAAGTGGTTATGAATGTAATAACAAACTCATTATGTTAGTGTTATAAATGAGTCGAGATCTTAGAAAGGAGCGATCGGGGTGTAATAATTTGGTATCTAAGCTGTATCCCTATTATATGATGCCCCATTTTGCCAAAAATATTTGTTGTGTCCTTCGAGAGATATTCTTACCTTAAATCTTTCCAAATGAAACAAACTTTAAATTATTGCAATGTTTTCCAAAACTAAACAAATTATACTCTTGGGATGTCAAAGGCAGGGCTTATTAGTAAAAAGATTAAACGTCATATGGAAGGGCAGATCCAGGATTTTTTTCCAGATGGGGGGGGGGGGGTCCAAGCCCAAATGACGACTTTACATGTGAAATATACCTAACGTTATAAGTGAATGTTAGCCGTTATTATAAATGTTACAGTAGATCTACCAGCTCTAACCATCGAAACGCACAGCTTTTATAGGTCAAAGTTTAATTTTACTATATTTTTCAAAGGGGTTCTGGAGAATTCCAAGGGGGGGGGGGGGGTCCGGACCCCCTGGCCACCCCTCTAGATTCACCCATGATATGATATTTCCGGTATAATATATCTTTTGTTATCGCTACTATCAGATAGTGTAATCAATCTGAAAGAATCCGGCGAGTGTTACCATGGGAACAATTAAACATATCCTAGCCCAGATGATAAACTTTAAGACTGGTCAGAAGTGAAAGCCGTTACAGACAAAACATAATTGATAATTCCAAATGAAACGATGTGTATTTATTTTAGGCAGCGAAAATATTGATTTGTAAAAAAAAGAGATTTAACGAACAATAGAGTATTTCCACTATATCTCGCACCTTCCCAACCAAGAATTGATTTTTTCCATCACAGGAAAACACCGTCTATCATCAACACCGGAAATAGATTACCAGCGAAGCGAGAGTATGAATAAACGCGGGGCGAGTGGTAAGTTTTGACCTTTATCATTGCGTTATTATTAACTACAGGATAACCAGTGCATGTAAGACACATAGTAGAGAGATTAGATACAAGAGGACCATGATGGTCCTATATCGCTCACCTGAACCAAAATGATATGAGCAACACTTTTGTTCAATTCAATTAATATTTATTACTTTAAGACTGAAAAAGAACTTATGATTAATAAGGTTGTGAAAATCTAACTCATCCGTGATCTAAATTATAGTGCCAAACATTGTATCCAAGTTTTGTCTTGATTGATAAATAATTGTAGATTCTAGAGTATAAACAAGGTCGAAAACAGCCAAAAACAGCAATCTTATCAAATTCAAGGGCACATAACACTCGACTTTCTGATCAGATAAGACTGAAAATCAAACTAATCCCAGATCTTATGGTCCCTAATATTGTGTCCAAGTTTTCTCTAGATTGATCCATAATTGTAGATTCCAGAAGGTCGAAAACAGCAATTTTGTCAAATTCAAGGGCACATAACTCTCGACATTCTCATCAGATCAGACTGAAACTGAAAATCAAACTTATTCGAGATCTTATAGTCTCCAACATTGTGTCCAAGATTTGTCTTGATTGGTCTATAATTGTAGATTCTAGTGTGTACACGAAGTCGAAAACAGTAAAAGACGGCAATTTTGTCAAATTCAAGGGCAAATAACTCTTGACTTTCTGATCAGATCAGACTGAAAATCAAACTAATCCCAGATCTTATGGTCCAAAACATTGTGTCCAAGTTTTGTCTTGATTGATTAATAATTGTAAATTCAAGAGTGTAAACAAGGTTGAAAACAGCCGAAAATGGCTATTTTGTCAAATTCAAGGGCAAGTAACTCTTGACTTTCTGGTCAGATCAGACTGAAAATCTAGCTAATCCGAGATCTTATGATCCAAAACATTGTGTCCAAGTTTTGTCTTGATTAATTAATAATTGTAGATTCTAGAGTGAAACAAGGTTGAAAACGGCCGAAAATGGCAATTTTGTCAAATTCAAGGGCAATTAACTCTCAACTTTCTGATCAGATCAGACTGAAAATCAACTCATTTGAGATCTTATAGTCCCCATCATTGTGTCCAAGTTTTGTCTTGATTGATTAATAATTGTAGATTCTAGAGCACCCAGTATTTTAACCCATTACAACACAGTGACACCTACTGACGCTCTTTAACACAATGGCTTTGGAAAACATTGTGGAAAATGAAGAAATTGCTTGTGACAACCAATTTCTTCATTTCCCACAATGTTTTCTATTCAAAAAGACCAACAAACTTTAGATTTCATTCACTTGAAATTGTTGTCTGCAACATCTTTGAATTTGGACCAGTCTAAAATTGTGTTGTTTGGTAATGGGTTAAGTGTCTCAAAAGCCATCAATTCTGATGAAAAGTGTAATGTAGTATAGAGTACACAGGTTTTGGAAAGTGGCACTAAAGGTAGAGACTGAGAGTGTAAATGTATTTATATCCTCAACCAAACAAGATAACTCTACTTATACTAAAGGAAAGTAGTGTCAAGTGTTACTTCCCTTAGATTAACACTAGCTTGAAAACAGCCAAAAGTGACAATTTTGCCCAATTCAAGGGCACATAACTCTCATCTTTCTGGTCAGATCAGACTGAAAATTACCCTCATCCAAGATCTTATGGTCTCCAACATTATGTCCAAGTTTTGTCTTGATTGATCAATAATTGTAGATGCCAGAGTGTAAACAAACTTAAAAACAGCATTTTTTGACATTCAAGGGCAGATAACTCCGCACTTTCTGGTCCGATCAGGCCCATAATCGAACTTGGCCGAGAACTTATGATGCTACTTGTTTTGGCCAAGTTTGATCAAGATTGCCTAACTTTTGTGGATACTAGAGAGTAAACACCCCAAATGTTGACGGACGGACGGACGGACGGACGGACGGACGGACGGACGGACGGACGGACGGACGGACGGACGCCGGACAAAAAGTGACCACAATAACTCACCTCGAGCACTTCGTGCTCAGGTGAGCTAAAAACGGCGTGTGGCTCTATTTTATCCTGTGTATCGAAATAGCTGCCCTTAGACATTTTTTTCGTCGCTTGGTACCGGAATTTAAGACCATCGTGTCGCGAAAACACATGTTTTATCGGGTTAAAAAGATTGTGTTTCGGGTTTGAGGTCCATTCCCTATTCTTAATACCATTTTGCCTTATCTAACATTTGTTTTTTTTTATGTTCGTTTGATATTTTTCTGCCCCTAATTACTGTAACAAAAATGTTTGAGGTATACGGCGAATAGTTGTTTGCTGGTATTTTTTGGACGGCGAATAGTCAAAGTCATGGACGGCGAATAGCCGTTATGTGTAAACGAGATTTACGTCGTATATTTTTCATTTCTTTTTAAAATCAAGAAATGAATTATTACACAATCATGATAGTTATGTAGTATCTCATGTTACCTGTTCGTTAGAATATTGGAGGTTAGTATGGTGGAGGAAGACATCCACTTAACGAACTATACATTTGCACCAACAGACATTTTGCACTCTGCAGCGCAGCATATCAAGTGAAATTATTATTACTATTATTATTATTATTATTATTATTATTATTATTATTATTATTATTATTATTATTATTATTATTATTTTTATTATAAGTTGAGTCCAATGAGTCTGCACGTCCGGTAAGTCTGTGCACCCATTCCATTCCGCTAGGTACCATCTTCATAACGCAAAAGAAAATCAATAACAAAAAGAAATCACACATTTTATCTATGATCCAACTTTTCAAATATATTATGAATATTATGAATATTTTTCAGAGAACATAAAATCATTTTTACAAAATTCTTGATTTAACCGAGTGACGCCATTGTTTACATTTTCCTGGGTTTCCTGATTGATATTCATGTGACCTATTTTAATCGGACCCGCAGCCTCCACATTTTCCTCGTCTGGAAAGGCTTGAAAACTTAGCATTCATTAATAAGATATGGCACAAAAACTTGAATTCCCCGCAGATAAATAGGCATAATCTAAAAAAAAGCCTAACCTTGCGATAAAATACAGAAATTTTACACCTAAAGTCAACAAGACTAAACAAAGTCACATTATACATAGCAAACGTCATCACACCACCGAATGACGTCACTGTGTACATAAACTACACACAATGACGTTCGGAGACTTACCGGACAAACAATAAATTTCAAACACGAGGCTAGGTAACTTCTAGCTTGATTATTTTAATTGTTTTTGGAAAATTTGCAGAATTTCTAGATTGTTATGTTTTACCAGATCTGATCCTAATTTGCTTTATGCTTGTAATTGTTTACTCTCTTACACGCCGCTCAAACGTTTATATAGCCTGGGTCCAGTCGTCAATATACAATTTGGTCAATAAGATAACGCATAAAAAATCAATACCCGTTAGATATTGCGGCACCCGTTTTTGATCGTGTCGATATTGATATTTAGACCGGAGAAAGTAAAAGAGGGAAAAATGATCAGTCTGGAACCCAGTCTAACGTTTATAGTACACATGTACTAAACGATTTCACTCTGTTATTTTTATAAGCAATCTCGTCTTATCTCGCGTCCCATAGAGATTTCGTTATCCAATCGCTGTCTGTGAATGGGACAACATTGAAAAAAATGATACAATTTTTCATTGGCTGAAATTTCAAACTACCGTCATTGGCCAAAAATAGAATCGACGTAATGGTGGTGAACATGATGTACAAGTATTTCTTGTGGTGAAAATTGCAGATTGTGATTTTCTATCGATGTTTTGACAATATTTTTGGGATTGATCGTCAAAACCACAGTCCTTATTTAATTGGTTTGAGATTTGCGCAAGAAATAAAAAAACAGAGCATTTTTTATTGCACTGATAGAGTATTAAATTGAGCATTATACGATAAGATCATAATTTACACTCATGACCGTGCATACGAAATCAAAACGTTTCTGGTTTCCCTCGATATTCAAAGTATGTGCTATAAATAGATATGACCATTGACCAGCACATAGGCAGAAAATGAAGTAAAAACGACAGGGGTGTGATTGTTGAACTTACAGTCGTATATTCAATGGCAAATATGGATCTTGTTTCTTTAGGTACATGTAACTCATCATTAGCACCACTGAAGAGCCAGGTGCGAAATTTGAAAAGTGCCAGTAAAGTTTCCTAAACTGTGTTACATTTCTATTCCAAATACAAAATTAAGCATTTTGTACGGTTTAGAATTTTGAATTAATGCATACTTATGGAAATATTTGACAAAAATGCTCAGAATTACCTTCCTTGTATGTGACTTTATATAGAGTAAAATGATATAAAATTTTGTAAAATATTTCCTTCTTGAAGCACAATTTTGAAATCCGACAAGATATATCAACTTATGTGAAGTGTATTTATAATTGTGTGTTGGAAATTAAGGTCAGTTAGAGTGGTCGGTTCTAACTTCTAAGGAATACTAAGGCTAAATTCCAATCTTTGTTTTAGAAAAAATAAAAAAAAGAAATATGTATACCACTGTTAACCTCATTTTCACTATATAAAGTTGGGTTTCATGGTAAAACATTGTACGAACATGTTATCGTCAAACGATGAAAGAAGCTTTATATTTGTCTATGACTGCACATGCCATGGTTCCGTTGCTGAGATTATGTAGGTCTAAAAAGACCACACTACCTAAAATCAATTTTATTTATCTGTACGACCATACGACTAGACAATCCACATAGAGTATGCTATACGTACACGCCCTTACGGATTGTGAATATAGGCTAGTCGCACGAGCGCGTACGTTAAGCCTGTATCGGCTAGTTGTAAGGGCCCCTGTGGCTAGCCAGTACATTTACTCTAATTTAATAATCACCTCGAACAAGAAAAAGAGAGCTATTGTCTGTCAATAAATGTTCGTTTAATGTTGCTTTTTATCTCAGCGGTTCTCTTACTCTGGGCACTCTGAGGTGGCTCGGTTTCTCATTGTGGCCCTTTCTACACGTTCAATTTAAACGATTTTTCGATGACTATTTGCCGTACACATATTTTGGATAATTTTATTATAAGCCGTACGCATCATGTTCTATTCGCCGTACACATCTAACTTTTTGTTTTGGTAAATATTTTGCTTAATCTCTGGATTTCGGTTTATAAATTCTAGGATACCTTTACATTCTGTATGTTCTCTAGCTCAGAACTCAAAAACTCGAAAATATCCGCATATATTTCAGATAAATTGGTTGTAAACGTCAAAAGCATGCTTTGTTTATGGTACCAGCCGTCGGATAATTGCTCCTAAAACACATCCGTCTCGTCAAATAACAAAACGATCTACTTACAACAAAAGTTTTATATATCCGCCATGTATGTACATTAAAATATCTTAAAACATGCCACGGTTAAAACCATCAAAACTGATTTTTGACGAGCTGTCACTTTTCGTGTAAGCCAACTCTCGCTTCGCTGGTAATCTATTTCCGGTGTTGATGATAGACGGTGGAAAAGATTGGAATAATATTCACGGGTGGTAAACAGAGAAACTAGCTCCAAAAAGATTCAACGGTATTTTGTTTCCTCGTGATATCCGGCCTTTACCGAGGTGGTTGCATAGAGCGAAAATCGGTAAACAAAGGTAGGTCACAAACACATTTTTCTACAATTATTACTTTTACAACGAGTTATTGAAAAATCCGGCGATGCTGTAATATGAGGAAATGGTCTAAGTTTGTTGTGCACGAGAATATACGGTGTTAGTAAGCAGAGTTTGAATACAATCGTTGAAAAACATTTCAAAATCGAAAATGCAGAAGTTTTTACTTTCGGTTTTGAAATGTTTTTCAACGATTGTATTCAAACCCTGCTACTAATACCGTACATTCTCATGCACAACAAACTTCGACCATTTCTTCATATTACAGCATCGCCAGTGTTCTCAAAAACTCGCATTAAAAGAAATAATTGTAGAAAATGTGTTCGTGACCTACAAATTTTCGCTCTATGCAACTACCTCTTTTTGGAGCTAGTTTCTCTGATTACCACCCGTGATATTGCGACAAAAAAAATCTGACAACCAACACTTTATCACTTTGCCTATGTAAGATCTAAACAAATTCCCGTTCAAACGTTGTATTGTGTTTGTAAGTTAATCTCCATTTTGTCGTCTGCAACTGCAACATCCTTCAAATTGGAGCAGGTTTTTTTAAAGGTAAGGCCTGGGTAATCACACTGTATCCCATCTACACCGGTAGCGTAATGTTTGTAAACGGAAACAATGGCGGAACCCATCGACTGACATTGGATAAAGCGCTTACATCAGGTACCACTATGTCAATTCTACGACTTAAAAAAATTCAAGTGCAATTGGAATCAATTACTCTTGAAAGAAGGACAAAATTGGGAAAGTCTGAACGACAAACGTCAATAGATGACCGAGAAATTCACGATTTTGTCCCTCGAAATCATCGCATTTTGAACATACCATGAAACTATTGTTATTTTCTCCATATTTGACGCGATTTTTAAATAAATTCCGGCATTTTATTGCACAATGGATATTTGTAAGTGTCTCTCTAAAGTTACTTTGAAATTGGTGTAGTAATAAATGTAAACGAAGGCAAACAATAATGCCATGTGTAAATTACAGTGAACGGTTGGGAAACAGCACATGGTCCGGTTGGGAAACAGTCTAGCGACTGACTGGGACCGGTTTGTAAACGGAAAACTTCACTTTAGACAGGTGACATTTCTGGCCATGTCTACACTAGGATCATTTATAAAGTGGCGAAATAAGTAAGAATCTGCAGTTTAACATGTGATCTACCGTCGGTTGGTCGAGTTCGCTATGAAACATACAGAAAGGTACTCCGAGTCGGCAGCACGAAACTCCCAAAACTACCCAAATCTACCCAAATCTTACCCAAATCTACCCAAAACTTACCCAAATCTTACCCAAATCCAATGAAATTATTTAGAACTTATTCCCGAAATTTATATGATTATATGTAATGTATAAATCTTTGGAAATTAGATCTAGTTATTTCCACATTTGATTAAGTTATTGTGGAATTCGATCTATTGCAGTTCTAGAATTCTCCTGAGCAAAGTAGGAATTCTTACATTGTCTGCCGATTTTTTTTTATTTTGCATTAAAAAATATACACTGTGTATTGATCAATCGCATATTTGTTGTATTACGTTCATTTCTATCCCTTGATCGGTCGTTGTATGTTCCCAAGGTTTTTCTTTGTGAAGAGTGTAGGCCTACCGTATGCATTTTCTAACCACCACTCCATTGCTATTCTATTGTTTTAACTTTCAACAACAAAATAGAAATAGATGACTGTAAGATTTATGTTCAATATATAGCGAAGACAATATTGAGGCAGAATATGAAAATGCCGGTTATCAGCATTTTCGCCGCTTGCCTCAAAGTTTGTCTTTTTGTTGTTGTTGTTATTGTTGTTTTCTGTAAGGTACATAGAACTTGGTTCTTTTGGGAAAAGGTTAAAGTATTATGACAATCATAGGATTAACTGTTGTAACGATGATATCACAAACTTCTCAACCTGTATTAGAGTAATTTGTCACAGCTTTTATAATTTACAGTAACACCAATACGTGGATAAACGGTTGCGCTTTCCTCGAATTTGAGAATTTGTGTTTTTCTTGCGCCAAGGCAGTCGACCACCTGGAAAACACAGGGAATAGGTCTGGATACGTGCATGACACGTAATAGATCTGGGGCCACAATACGGAAATGTGTCCTTAACAATGTGACCTGTCACGCTTAAAGAGACCTTAGCGAATATCTAAAAATCAAAATATTGAGAAACTAATCACGTTTTGCAGTAACACCGACAACATCATTTGTTTTCCGTTTTTTCCTCTGTAACTAAAACTTGAAATAGGCCTATGTCGAACAGTTTGCTTGATTTGGGTAAGATATGGGTAGATTTGGGTTAGGTTTGGGTAGATTTGGGTAGATTTGGGTAAGATTTGGGTAGATTTGTGTTGATTTGGGAATTTCGTGCCGCCCCTCCGAGTATCTTTCTGTATACCGAAAGGTACTCCGAATATCTTTCTGTATACAGAAAGGCATTCCGGGTACCTTTCTGCATACAGAAAGGTGCTCCATTTGGAAAAAAAGAACAGAAAAGCCGTCGAAAATACAGAAACGTCCTCCATTTTTTTCTTTAAAAACATTAATATTGAGGTTCGGGATCACCTGATAGTGTTTGGCTGGATTTCACCTACAATGATACGTTTTCCCGTGGTCATAAGACTATGCATTATTTCACTTAAATTCGATCAGGTGGTCCCAAAACTCATTAATACATGTTATTTTCATTAAAAAATGGAGAACTTGTATGTAGTTTCGATGGCATTTCTGCACTTTTTTAGATATGGAGTACATTTCTGTATGCAGAAAAGGTACTCCGAGTATCTTTCTGCGAACCTTTCTGCATATTTCATAGCAAACTCGACCAATCGAGCATTACTGGTCTGGCAAGCATTTTTAAAAAGTATAATTATGACTTACATACCCTGGTATAATATTATTTAGACACATCAGTAATAAAACCCACTTTGATATATTTCAGGCTCTAGCAATTGATCCGTTGCGTTGTTACGTCTGTCAATTTGGCAGCTCAAATCTTAAGGACATTGTAAAACATAGCTGTAAGTATCACAAGAAAGATCCACTCAGAGTTAGATCTTGTGAAGATGGACATACAATAACTGTAAAGTGTGGTGAACCCGGTAACTTGTGTGTTGCCATTTCTGAAAAGAATGAGGATATAGCTGTTCTAAACAGTCCACTGGCTAAAAAATGCAAGTATTCTCAACCTGATATAATACGTTCGCTTGACATTATTACCGATGAGCAGATTCCAATGCAGCAGACTCCAATGCCGCATGAGTTTGATATTGGTATGGGTTATGAAACAATCACCGGAATGGATGTCCTATCTCTGGAAGAAGATACATTTTACATGGAATCAGATGTATCATCTGATATTGGAAGGTACAAAGAAGATTTTGAAGAACGCATTCCAAGTGTATTAAGTGTCATGCAAGAGAATGGCCATTTAGTAATGCAGCCAGAGTTTTGAACCTGCACACTTCCAAGTTTATATGTTAATATAAAGTAAGCGTGTTTCACTATTTAGTTTTTGTCGCAAATGCTTGCAAAAGACTAACGAATAATGCATTTCCTATAAAAAATGTTAGTTCCAAACCGGACCTACCCTCATTTCCCAACCGGTCATCGATAAATTTTAGGCGGTTTCCTAACCGTACACTCCGACAGTAGGGTGGTTCCAATAATCGAACGATTACACGCAATATAAGAATGCTCCAAGCTTACAATTTTCACAGATGTGTTCAAAAATGAACAGTGATTTCGTAAGGTTATTATTAGTTTTTCAAGAAAATGTGAAAGTATTAGAAAATTGTCGCTTTTTAACTTAATGTTGACAAGTCGATCATTTCGAGAACTAAAATCGTTGCTAACTCCGCCATCTGTGGATGTTTTTCGCCGAGATATTCAGAACATTGTTGTTTGTACGTGTGTAATCGATTTCAGTTTTACTTGATATTTCTTAACTCGAAGAAAAGACAAAAACGTACCTTATTTAAGCACTGCGTCCAGTTCGAATCGATGAGTTCCGCCATTGTTTCCGTTTACAAACATTACGCTACCGGTGTAGATGGGATACAGTGAATCAGTTATGGAACGAAATCTGTATGGTGCGAAATGACGATTTTAAACGATTCTAAGACGATTTTAAAGGGAAGTAATTTTCATTGCACTCAAATTTTGAATTTTTGACTTTCGTTGGGGTTTTTGCCGACTCTTCGTACAATTTAGAAACATTTTCACAAAAAAAAAAAAAAAAAAAAAAAAAAAAAAATCAAAAAAATTACCGGAAATCTGAGCATGCTCAATTATTTCCGTTGTTACGGAAACAGGCGACATTGCATCTAACGGTACTTTAAAAATGCTCGGACTTCCAGACATCACGGAACAAGTCGAAATATAACGAATATACCGGAAGTGCATTGCCAAGGCTTTACCTTAATCGTCGCTATGTTTGTGAAATGCAGAGCTACAGATATATGGGGTTGATGATGGCTTTTCAAAATGAAATATTTCACAAAGTGTTCATCAAACGATTCAAATGAGCAACCTCGAGATAGGGTTTCAAATTTTCGATTTGAAATAAAATTTGATAAAGTCTTCACCTATCTGTTGCAATAGAAAGGGTTGAGCTTAGACCAAGATCATTTAAACAGTGATTTTTCATTACGAAATTTAGCATAAGAGGCTTAATTTATCCTTTCCCAGGTACCAAAGTTTGACAGATTCGAAATGATATTTCATTCGAGCTTTATCAAACCTTATGCTGTGGTTACTCGTTAGAATCGCATTGTTAAGACGATTCAAATGAGTAACCACAATGCAGGGTTTGGATTTGAAATAACAAATTTAGAAGCCATTATCCCCTCTTATCTGTTGCTCCGAATGGATAGTCTGAAGGGAAAGGTTGATAAATAAAAAAATAATGTTACAAAATAAATAAATGATGATCGTCAGAATAATGAAATGTCACCAAACTGATCATTAGGCCTAGATATCCTTCATCCCTCTCAGAATTTGTAGAATCTATCCCCTTCCTACTCTATTAAGAACAGAGCACATTCTCTCTTCCTTCCATTATGATATAATGATATATTTGATGATTTAATCAATAGACCTCGGCTTTGGAGAGTATCCCCTTCCAAGCAATATAATCTTACAAATCATAAGTTTGACGTCCCCGATACAAACTAATTTGAATACACTGTAAGAAAAGAAGAAAATTGCGTTTAAATTGTCAGAAAAAAAGAAAGTTTGAGCACCTCTAGGCCTGTTTAAAAGCACATTTTCTCTGTTATGGCACACAATTTATAATCTGCAGATCGTTGTCTGCAATGTAGGCCTATGTTTCAATTGGGGGGGGGGGGGGGGGGACTTAAATTGTGTCGTTTGGAGATACATACCATGCAGACGACAATTCTAAAATTGTTGACGCCAAATAAAAAAAAACAAACAAAAAAAAAAAACAAAAAAAAAAAAAAAACAAAACAAAACAAAAAAAAAAAAAAAAAACAAAAAAAAAAAAAACAAAAAAAAAAAAAAAAAAACCGCGCTAAATAAAACTTTAGGCCTACGTGTCATTTGATTAGCCAGTCGATATTTTGACTGACATCGGCGATCGAGTAGCCTAACTACATGTAGATCTAGTACTTTCCCAAACGACAACATTTTAGGGTGGTCCAATTTGAAAGCTGCTGGCTGCAGACGACAAAATGGATGATATATGTATAGCACTAACAGAGAAAACATTGGTGCAAAAGAAGAAAATGCTGATCAATCAGCATTTTCTTCTTTTGCCTCAATGTTTCCCCAATCCCATTCTAAAAGGACGTCAAAACAATGTCTTGCCTGGGAAAATGTTTATATCGCTACGCGTCAAGCGTTCATGATGCGTTTGCGACTGTTGCTCGATTAATAATCCAATGTAATCGGCCACACACTTTTAGATCTAAGCTAGATCTAGTACTGATCTGTTGACCGGTGTGGATCGGTATGAAATGATTAAATATCGTATAATCTAGATCTAGATCTAACAAAAACGCTGACGAGACACACACACATACATCCACACGTAGACTGATTTCAGTCTGTTAAGAATAACATAATTTATATTGAGAAATATGAAAATAAGGTACATAGAAAATTGTTGCTCTGTGTCGTTCTTAACAGACTGAGAAAATCCATAGAAAGAGGCGTCTAAAATTTGGTCACCACAGGTGGTTCACATTCCAGATATCACTTTGTAAGATAATCCGACACCTAGCAGTACTTCACAACTTGATAACATAATTAGCTGATCAGATTTATGACTGCAGTTGTTTAATCCTTTATCAAAGAAGAATTGATTTTCACCTACCTAATCAAAAAGACTTTGAGCCACTCTAAGAAAATTCTGCTCATCATCATTTTCTCCTTTTGCTTTAATATTTTTCCGTATATTATTGTACACAAAATCAAGTTTTATCAACAAACCTTCTTTCGTTTTTGGACTGGGCAGCCCTTTGATGTTGCCGTTTTGGGAAAGGGTCGGTCCTCAACAACACTAAAGCCTCTCTTACAACCGGTCGTACGTGCTCCTGCGCGCAGTCTGCGTGCGGTCTGTGTCTAAAACGTACGTTTAGTCGTGCGATGCACGCTGATGCAACGTACGATTTTGGTGGACGCAACCATGACGCAGACTGCACGCACCAAAGAATTTACCGGACAATATTTTGAGGCCCTCTTACAGCCCGTGGTGCGTCTTTATAAATCGTGCGATTTTGCAGAGTTTTAAAACGTACGATTTAAAAAGACGCACGACGGGTTGGAAGAGAGGCTTAACTTGCTGCTGCTGCTGCTTTACAACAAAAACCTCGTAACTGCATCTTAAAACAAGCTGAAGTTACAAGGTAACATTTAAGGGTTGTCATGTCCAAAAGAAAAAAAAAAAAAAAAAAAAAAAAAAAAAAGAAAGAAGGGTTGTTGATAAAGATTGAATTTGTGGATTATAATAAACGGAAAAGGTATTTAGGAAAAAGGAGAAAATGATGATAATCAGAATTTTCTTATTTTGGCTCTATATTTTCAATGTCTTCAATGTTTTCAATGAATATGTGGGTGAAAATCAAGTCTTCTTTGAGACTGCAGTTATAAATCTTAGCAGCTAATTATGTTATCAAGCTGTGGAGTAGGGCCTACTGCTTGGTGTCGGATATTATCTTTGGGTCGGATTACCATACAAAGGGATTTTCTCAGTCTGTTAAGAACGACACAGAGCAACAATTTTATATGTACCTTATTTTCATATTTCTCAATATAAATTATGTTATTCTTAACAGACTGAAATCAGTCTAATCCACACGTTGTGTAGGAAAAAATGAAAAGAAAGTTGTAAACTTGCCTGTATATAGATCTATCCTGCATAGAACCACACATTCATGTAAGCCCAAAACAACGTGTAATCGATCATTAACCCCTATGTATTGTATGACGTATTGTACACAAAAGAGTTGCCCTGACCTGGTTCAAGCAATACACTAACGTTATGGTTATTATACAGATCGAGTTTAAACCAGATCCCCCTCTGTCTCTATGTCGTCGCTTTTCAACAAAACCCTCGTAACTGCAGCTTGTTTCCAGCTGCAGTTACGAGGTTTTCGTTGAAAAGAAGCGCTATGTACTTTACATTCCTGTTCCACGCTGGAATGACTCAATAATGAGATCCGTCTAGTCAGCTACATCTACAAAATCCTGATTTATTTCCGCGTCTTAACCCTTTCCCAAACAACAAAATTTTAGGATGCTCCACTTCAAAAACTTCCACAAATGACAAAATGGATGTTATTAAAGATAGGATCTGTGTAAAATATGGCATAGAAAATATTGAGACAGAAGGAGAAACTGCTGGTTATCAGCAGTTTCTTCTTTTGTTTCAATGTTTTCCCAAACCTATTCTCTTAGGGACGTCAAAACCAGGTCTTGTTTGGGAAAGGGTAAGGGATAAATCTTTATCAACGGAACAGCTGCATCCCAAAATGTCGTAACTGAAGCTTCCATAAGCTGTGGTTAGGTCATTTTGAAACGGAACAGTTTCCTTCTTTTTTGGTTGAGGGGAAAGGGGAAGGTGGGGTGTCGAATGACCCCCCTCCCTTTGTAGCATTGTTTCTGATTGTATAATACTAGGAAAACGACCCCACCCTATTTGTTTGTTCGAACCCCTTTCACACAAATCCTGGATCCGGCGAAGCAAACGACTGAACTTTTACTGCAGCGCTTATTGTAAAAAGTTGTTGCAGACGACATTCAAAGGATGCTGGCAGATTGGGGGGGGGGGGCATTTTGCGGACTATTGAGTATTCATAGAAAAAAAAGAAAGAGAAAAAACAGTATAGATCTAATATAGGCCTAAAATACATGCCCACAGGAAGAAATTTTACATTGGGTGTGCTGTAACCCCCTTGTCTGAAAAAAAGTGGGCGGGGGTGCTTAATTGGATTTTCTCTAAATTTTCAGTTTAAAAATAGGCTAAGGAAATTTTGGCATTTTTTGCCAACTTGGCGGGACCCCCTCCTGTTCCTACGGGTCTGATTAATATTACTCTCTTTTACGCCGCTCAAACGTTTATAGTACACACATAATTGTACTAAACGATTTCAAATGATAGCGAATCATGACCTCTGCTCGGAGGGTAGATTAATATAGGCCTAGGCCCTATTGAAGGTAGATATCTATGTTGTTGAAAAAAGGAAATTCTTGTTATCATAGATCTATCTAATTTTCTTCTGTACGTAGCATCAATGACTTAACTTTTTTTTTCTTTTGCTGTCACCGGAAAATTCTTAGCTTTCCACTATGATTTCCATAACCTTCATCTTGCGGGGCGTTGAAAAGTGTCGTTAGAATGGGTTAATGAGCCATAATGGGTTATATCAATTTTCAAGCCTGTGGGTAAAGTAATTTTCCCATACGCAAAGATTTAAAGTGACATTTCATAATTTTTTGTCATAAATTTTACTTATATCTTAATCTGAAAGAGCATATTTCCTTATGAAAATTCCGAAAGTTTCAAGCCAAAATATTGCGCCGTTTACGAGAAATTTATATTTTTGTGTTAAAATTGAACAAATTGTTGTGGACAACAGTTCGGATTTATATGCAATTTATCGATTATGTCTCAACTTTAAATGCGTGTATCTCGCTTATTGGCAACAACGTCAAAAAACTAATAGTATTTATACTCATTAGAATAACCAATCTTGGCATCAAGACATACTTTAAAAAATTGAAATTGGAATGAAATGTCCCTTTCATGAATAGGCTACAATTAAGTTTTCAGTTAGAGACTGATATTAATTTTGACAACGCTATTACTGAGCGTTTGTAGACCAAATTAACTCATTACCTCGTGATTACTACGCTTTTAACACCATGTAAGATAAAGCCAGTGGAAAACATTGTGGAAAATGAAGAAATTGCTTGTGACACGCAATTTCTTCATTTCCCACAATGTTTTCTATCCCAAGAGACCAAAAATATATCAAATTTTATTCACTTTAAATTACCGTCAGCAACATCTATGAATTTGGACAAGTCTAGAATTTTGTCATCTGATATATCTCCCGATAAATGACCTGGTAGAGCATCACTAGCTAATCACTAGGGATGCCCTGTCAGGTCATTTATCCTGAGCTATAATGGTTAATAGTCTAGGCATTATGCTTTGTGTCTGTCGTCTTTCAAGAACACAAATTACTCGTACTACGTTATATAAACAAGTTTTTCCTGCTTAAATAGGATGTTTACGGTAACAGACAATAAACAGTGCATCTGCCTTTGTTTCCTCTGTATCAGCGAAAAATAATCAGGTCAAAGAAACAGGGGAAGAAGGGAACAGAAGAAATAGAGGAGCAAACGAGAGAAAAACGTGAAATAATGTGGGAACTAGAGAATATACGGGAGGAGGAACATGTTCGGATCCAAACATTTTTTTCCAGAGGGAGCTTGTGTTTCCACGGGGGTGTCTTTTAACCATTTTCCTCAACTTGTCTTGGTTTTGACGCATCTAATTTGGATCTTTGGAATACATTGAGACAAAAGAAGAAAATGTTGACAATCAGCATTAGCTTTCTCCTGTTGCATCACTGATTTCTGTGCGATATCCTGTAGGATCCATTTTGTCGTATGCCGAAGCGTACAAGATTTCGCCGTTATGGAAAGTTTTTACTATCTGATTCGGCCTGTGCAGTATTGAATATTAGAATGCTATGAGTCCAGTGCTCGTAGACTGGAATTCTTTATTGGTGAATATATACATTCTGACATTTGACGAAAGCCTATGCTCGATGAGCGGACGGCAGGGTGCGCAGAGGGTGGTTTACATTAGATGCTGCGTTTGTACCAGTCCGAGAAATATCAGAAAGAAAATAATCTGCAGCAACAACCACTACCAGGGGCGAAGTCAAGAATTTTGTAATGTTGAAGCCCAAAGTTTATTGCCGAGTCCATTTGACGAATTTTTTGCATTTTTACTCCCCCAAAATAGGGAAACTATGGACAAAATTGTGGAACATGAAGAAATTGCTTCATTTCCCACAATGTTTTCTACCCAGAAAAAATCACATTCACTTGAAATTGTCGTTTGTAACTTCTTAGGAAGAGTCAAAGCATATGGTAATGGGTCGTGGGGTTCCAGGGCATATAAGGGTCTATTTTTCACAATTTTTCTTGGAAAGACCATTATTATGTTGAAGCACGGGCTTCCAGACCTCCGTCTAATCCGAGTCTTCTCTGATGTAAATACGCTCTTTGATATTTTGATTTTTCGCTATGTACATAGCGAAAAATCAAAATATCAAAGAGCGTATTTACATCAGAGAAGACTCGGATTAACCTCCGTCTAGATACGCGCCTGACTACAATATAACTGAAAAATTGTTGAATGTGGCGTTACACCCCATTCAATCGACATCTTCAAAGAGAACGGGCGGGAACATGAAAAGGGAGGTAACCTGGGAGATTATACGCGTACAATGACAGTTGTCTTTCTCTGATTCTTTCCCAATTCAGGATGATTTCCGAGTAGTCCATTTTGTCTCGAAAACTGCTGCAGAAGACTGAAATATGTATATAATGATATGATTGGCGTATACTTAGGCACAGAAAAAATGAGACAAAAAAAGAAAATACATGTACTGGTTAAATAAGCATTTTAATCCTGTATGTTTGTCTCGAGTTTTTTTTTTAACATAATATGAACGTAAAACGAGGGCATGCATGTTTAGGAAAGCGCTAAACGCCGTAAGACCTTCTTGCCATGTCGTTAAATCCGTTCCAAAGAGACAAACTCATGAAACTAGCGTGCCAAAATTGGAAGATGTTGCAATCGACAAAAATGGAAATTGATAAAAACAGGCCTTGTGTAGGGGCCTATGATAATCATATAATTCAGCAAATATAAATTCAAAAGGAGAACATTTTGATCATCAGCATTTCTTCTTTTATCTTGATGTTTCCCAAGACTTTTCTATTTGGAACGTCAACACTAGGTATTATTTGGAAAAGGTAGGCCTACATGCGCCATATCAACCAAATCAAATAATACTGAATTGAGAAAATCTCCAATAAATATAGATCAACAGGGAAAAGGGAAAACAGTCTGGTTATCCTCATTATGTTCTTTTCCATTGAAGGTCTCTACACCGACAACCTGTCCGATCATCAAAACCATCGCTTGTTTGAAAAATGGATTAGGGGTGGAAATAGAATAGGGAACGATTTTATCAAGTAGATCGTGACGTAATTTCGGACAAACAATTTTATTTCGTAGGTGATGTAATAAAATCTCGTAACTACGGCTTGATTTCATGCCGTAGTTATGATCTTATAACAACGCCGACGACTTATCTAAACATTACCGTAAACCTAGTCTGTTTTTAGCACAAAATTCATTGCCATTCAGGAGTAGAGAATGGGGAACGTGAACAGAATATTGCTACATTTCCTCTGATGATTTATTTGAAAATCATTATTCCGTTCAGGGGTTACGCGTTAAGACGATACTATGGTGCTATGTAACGACCATTATTCCAAAGCATTGTGATCGCGATAAATTTTGTCCAAAAGAGAACGAACGCTAAAAGGAATACTTTTAGAGAAAAGAATGAAATTGTTAATAAACAACATTTGCTCGTCACTTTCAATGTTTCACGCGTACTAACACGCTAAGGCAATAACTATTCAATGGCCTGCGACATTATTGAATTTTGACAGTCTAAAATGTGTTAGTACGCTAATACAAAAAAAGGTGAACGTTTAGTGGCAAAAGACATATTCAAGATAAATTTTCTAGATCGCCTGTTAAGCCATTAGTGGACTATTCATCTGATTATTTGAGGGGGGAGCTCGATAACGAAAAAATGTCGAAAGATACAACAATGACACTAATTGTACACCATACACACAAATTCAATGAAAATGCCACAGGTTTTTCTCTCAAGAGACATCAAGAAGACATTATCCAAGTCAATCCGGAAAATTCCCGATAACAAGCTATTCCTGCATGGAAATTGAATCTTGGAGTAGATTAGCTGTGGGTTTATTAAAACGTTACTGACGTTGTGAGTGACCATGGCCTAATTTAGATGCCCCTCAAAAAACCTAGTTTTGATGTCTTTGATTTGTGAAACTTGAAAAGTCAATTAGACAAAAGAAGAACTAGATAAGCGCATGGGAAAACATTGTGCAAAATGAAGAATTTGCTTGTGACAAGCAATTATTTCATTTCACACAATATTTTCTCCCCGGAAGATTTATTTGAAATTGTCGTCTTTGGATGAACCTGACCTTATTTAGATGACCCCCCCACACACACACACACTTACAAATAGACCTAGGTTTGATGGCATTGACTTATGAAACATGGAAAGTTGTTGAGACAAAAGAAGAACATACTAATAGCCAGCATTTCTTCCTTTTGTCTCAACAATTTCTGTGCTATATTAAACAAAAGTCATATCTAAATCAACATCGATTTGTCGTCTTAATCATTGCGATTTCGAACGGATTAATCCATTACTACACAATTGCTCTTTTTGAATCCCCACAAAATAATGGCCATGGAAAACATCATGGAAAATGAAGAAATTGCTTGTGACAAGCAATTTCTTCATTTCCCACAATGTTTTCCACCCCAAAAG
Source organism: Fragum sueziense (assembly GCA_963680895.1). Classification (NCBI taxonomy): domain Eukaryota; kingdom Metazoa; phylum Mollusca; class Bivalvia; order Cardiida; family Cardiidae; genus Fragum; species Fragum sueziense. The sequence continues at coordinate 19,414,070 of OY804603.1, read as the reverse complement.
ACTTAAAGATTTCATTCAAGTGAAATTGTCGTCTGCAGGATCTTTCAATTTGGACTGTCCTAACATTCTGTCGTTTAATTTGGTAATGGATTAAGCAAGTGGATCTATAACAGATAATGTCCCCCCCAACCTTCTGTCGATTCTTCTTTGTAGAAAATGGATGTAGTACGTGTGACTGTTTCGCGTGTTTAAAACGTTTCTCTAATTTAAAATATCCATGAACATATTCCTTAAGCTCTTTAGAATTGCACTAGAAACCTCTTCGTCTAGCGGAAAGCAAAATTCTAACCACTAATCATAGGAGCTTCTTTTTGTATGCCTTCCGCCACAATCATAGGCATATAGACAGATTATCCCCGATGGACTTGGATAACCCTGTCCCAAAACAGTAAAAATATGGACTGTTCATATTTGAAAGCTGCTGCAGACGACAAAATGGAAGTAGGATTTGTGTATATAAAAGCACAGAAAATATTGAGACAAAAGCAGAAAATGCTTGTTACCAGCATTTTCTTCTTTTGTCTCAATGTTTTCCAAAGCTTTATTAATTGGAACTCCAAAACCAGGTTCTGTTTGGGAAAGGGATAAAAGACAGCTACATTATAAGGCTTCCAAATTGACTGTTTTCTCTCTCTTATTTCTATCAGAAAATATCCATGATATCGATTGAGAGATAAGGCAACAACCAGGAAATATTTTTTCGCTAAAAGGAACTGAGAGCTTTTAAGAAATTGGCTTTATTATTTTATGTGATACATGAGATATTTTTTTCGGATTTTCGTGGAATTATGTTTGCTTCGGATTAAGGATTAGCTCCAAGCAGTCGAAATATGAAGAAAAAATCTTATTACGCGAGGAATTAATAGAGTTACATTATTGTGCAGTATAGATACATTAACTACCAGTCAGAATTATTCGAAGTTTAGTAAGTATGGAATTAGTATATACATGTATCAATTATTTTACCATTATTCAAGGGTTCCAGCCATTTTCCCACTATGGGGACGGTTGTCCATTTTTTCCTAAGGGATGGGGTAAATTGAATTGGCGCGTAAAATAAAATCACATAAAAACCCATTTCGATAAATATTCTTTATTACAAATTCGATGGCAGGTACGGATCCGTTTTGGATCGACACATGATCTTTATCAACATTGTGACAGTGTCGGAGACTAGTACCTATGCTTATGGACATCGGCTAACAAGAATTACTGCTTATGCTTACGTTGACAAGGCGAGGCAAATGCTGGTTATAATCATGTTCACCATTTCCCATAAATGCTTTCTAAAAACTCAACGATATGGATTAATTATGGTTGCTCTACATCGGTTAAGCAATCATAATTAGCGTCGTTGGAGTGATCTACAAATAATTGTAATTTGAAGAATAATAATATTAGATGTCATAATTCTTATCGATTGGAATTCTCTTCTAATTAATTTTCCGAACTATTTTCTTAGTGATAGGCCGGAAGGCAAGGCTTCATCTAAAGCTACGCTAGATCTATTAATTGAATACCATCATAAATGTGAATAATTTTCGTTGTCACCGAATTTGTCATCTGCAACTCATTTTATTCATGACTGACAACTGTGCGATTACGCCCTGGTGAAGGCTTAACCTTTCGCAAATAAGACATAAAAATGCATATTTTATGCACACAAAGAAAAACATGCGAAGAATGTTTAAGACAAAAGAAGAATGTGTGTTTAACCAATATGTTGTAATTTTGTCTCAATATTTTCCTTGCTATGGTGTAGGCCTACAGTTTGCAGGCTAATATTAACAACCATTATGTCGTCTAAGGTCTTCAGCATCTCTTTGACCAGTCTTAAAATTAATTGTGCGGTTTGTGAAAGGATTAATCCTTGCCCGAACAAGACCTGGTTTTTGATCAATATATAGTTTGGGAAAACATAGAGGGAAAAGAAGAAATTGCTGCTGATCAGCAATTTCTTCTTTTTCCCTCAACACTTCGTGCCATAACATACAAATTTTCTACCTTTGATAACAATATTTTTATTTTTTGTTTACATTTTCTTTCAAATTATAGATCTAGTGAAGACTAAAATTGTTTTCGTTTGGGAAAGGGTTAATATGTGCAAAGATAACAAAACGTGTAAGAACGCGTTATCAGATATTAAGTTTCGCTGTACCCCTTTTTCACAAAAATATCTTCAACAAACTTGCATTATTTACAATAGATTTACAATTCCAGAATTCCAAAAGTCCCCATATCCCTCAAAATAAAGGTGCAAATTATTTTTAAACCAAAGTCATTGAGTATCAAAGCATAAAATACATCAAAGACAAGTTGTAAACAAAGAAGTATACGTTCAAGTTGGGAAAACCCACTCTACTATATATCGAATGTTTTCAGCAAAAACCTCGTAACTGCAGCTTGTTTTAAGCTGCAGTTACGAGGTTTTTGTTGAAAACCCCACTCTATATAGAACATAGCAGTGTTACTACCTATGAATATAGGTCATTTTGTGTATTCGAAGTGTAAAGCTGACTTAGGAAATTATTATTAGATCCATCTAAATTGTGTAGGCTGCATTCAAACAGCTGTGGTAAGCTATTTATTGTATTATTCTCATGTTTATTAATAATTTATAATAGAAAGTTTGTTTACAACATTGTATGTTTATCGTCACTCTTCAACAAAAACCTCGTAATTGCAGCTTAAAAGAAGCTGCAGTTACAAGTTTGTTTTGTAGAAAAGCATTGCTATTAGATCTATATTGCTTCAAGTTTCATCTCATTTTTGCTGGCAACTTTGTGGTTTAGGCCTATTAGATATTGTTTGTAATTATCCCTTAACAGTAGGCCTGATGCTACTGATTAGCCGACAATTTGAGAATAAAAATGTTGAAGAAAATGCAGAAAATGATAATACCTCTTACGGCTTTGCAAATATGTGTTTGATACACACATTTACCATGTTCAAACATTTACCATTTAATATTCATATCAGCATTTCCTGAATTTCTCTCATCTATTTCTCGTGTTTTCTTTGGATTTGTGTGGCTATAGGCAGGATTGAAACACTTAGACCTTGAGCAGTATTAGTTGATTTCGATGAATTTAGCCATAAATTATCAGCTTAGTTACTGGTCATGATCGTGCCCCTGGCTCATTTGATTTTAATTGGTTTGAAATATGTTAGACTTGGAATCGTGACTTCTCTGAAAGTTTTGATGTTGACCACAGGTTTGAACCATCTTCGCACCACTGAATATGTGGGTTTGTTCCTGTGTTAAGACATATCAGACCTATGAGTAGTAGCTTACTACTTAAACCTATAGGAAATAGGTCTGCACAAGACAGCACATGAACAGAGGAACACAAAAATGTTGAAAGAGGCATAAAACACGATGCAAAAAGTAATCAACTTGCGTTGGATAAACACATAATTATTTGATTATAGCTTTAAGGTAAACAGTAAAAGTTGAATGTCCGATGAGGTAATTGACCGTTTGACCGTCTCGTCTATTAACACTGTCGACCAGAATATTACAGTATAATATACAGCGATATTAGGTGCAAACTATCGAAAATAAGATTACAGAACAATATTTTGTATTGATTAAAACCAGTAGGAAATTCAGAACGGCCTGCATACAACGAAGGAAATGCTGAAAATCATCAATTCGTCTTTGAATTATCACGCCACGTGATATCTTTTAAGGTAGGCCTATACAATCCATCACTAGATACCAAACACTTTGTGCAACGTCGGGCGTCATATATGACAATGGAAATTGACGAGGGATATCCTCGTCAATTTCTGATGCCACGTATGAGACCTGAAGTTGCAAGAGTGTTTGCTATCTACTGATGGATAGAATAATACCCTAAGTTAGTTTCTAAAGTAAGCAAGTAGGGTTCAATGGTCGCCTTAGTCGTTATGCGAATAATGACATTAGTTGCTTCAATTATTTGTCCCGATAAATCGCCTGGCAAAGCATCCCTAGCATATAGCTAGATATGCTTTGCCTGGTCATTTCTTGAGATCTATACAGTTCAATCATTTTAAATTTGTGATTTTTTGTTCTTGGTTTATGACCAGGCACCAGAAAGTATTATAATTGCGACAAAAGAAGGTATTAGTTTCTGAGGTTCGTTATGTCATATTTGACTGTCATAGGCCTAATTATACAACTAAACCTCTCCCAGACAATACCACGAATCTTATAAAAAGGCGTTGAGAAACATTGGAACAAAAGAAGAAAGCGACGATAACCAGTAATTTCTCATTCTCTCGCTTTTTTCTCTGCTGGTTTTTTTACACAAATCCTATCTAAATCAACACTCCTTTTGTCGTCTGCAGCAGTTTTCAAAATGCGGCATACAAATTTTCTTTGTTTTTGGAAAAGCATAAATCCTGTCTGGCTTTTATACGATAATTTGATACAATTATCAGCATATTTACAATGATTATGCTGATAATGCGATGATATTTGCTATTATTTGCAGGACGAAATAGATATATGCCTATATAGATTTATTGTAAAACTGGAAGCTGGTTAAAGATTGTCGAATGTGATACATTTTTCTCGGATAATGATTCTGACGAATAGCTTTGCATTTCTAGAATACGGTTTCAAATATGACACAGCTTTCGTCCAATTTCGAGTCTGTTGCAGAAAACGAAATGAAAACAAAATGGTTGACAACAAAGACAGAATTTGTACATACAATGCAAGACAAGAAAATGAGACTGGAAGAACAAAATGCTTGTTATCAGCATTTCTCCTTTTGTTCCAATGTTTCTCATCCTTATTTATTCCTACAATAAACATGTAAAATAGTGATTTTTTGTGATTTCGTTTTTTTTTTCAACAACAATAACCTTGTAACCGCAGCTTTTAAAACAATCTGCAGTTACGATGTTTTTGTTGGAAAACATCGATTTGTTTCTTTTTAGGATGAAAGATGCCTGTTGTGAAGTTAGAAGACGGGACTGGGGAGACGTTACGTGTCCTGCAGGTTGACGGATATAACCTACCTACATTCGATACAGTAAGATTTTAATATTTCATAAAATATTTAGATTTTGATGACTATTTTCAGAATGAAAGATGCCTATTGTAAAGTTAGAGGACGGGACTGGGGAGAAGTTACGTGTCCTGCAAGTGGATGGATATAACCTGCCCACGGCAGATCTAGTTAGATTTTATACCTATTTACAAAACACTTCTTTATTCAGTTCCAAAAGAAAGTGTGGACTAACTTTTAAATTTTGAATACTAGTATCTCTACAATTATACAACCTTCAGTCGGAAAATCATGTTTACTCCCCAGATTCCCTAACCTTTGTATATACGAGGGTTGTTTGATAAATTCGCGGAATTATTCTGTCATTCAAATTCATGATTGAATATCAGAATTAAATTTGTTTCGTGATAAATCTTAACTATTCGTTATTGAGAATGCAAAATACCAAAATGATACGTTTGCAAATAATTTCCACAGATACCATTAAATAAGGCCATGTCTTGCCGGTTGCCTTCAGCCAGAGCGTCACGTAACGTCACGCCGCCGTAATTGACGTCAGGTCTGTGAAAATCAGAATTCAGCGACCCGTTGAGTATTTCAATATAGTCTCCAACGACAGCTTTAAAGTTCCTGTTTATGTGGTTGAACAATTGTATGTTTCCTTAACCCAGTCACTAATGAATGACATGATAAACTAGCGATTTTCTTTAGTTCGTCGGAAGTTTCGACATGCTGACAAAATAACTATGATATTAGATTCGCACTGTCCAGGTACAGGGCGTGCCTAGAATTTTACAAACATATATTTCTTTCATTGTTTCGGGATCATGGTAACGCAGCCGCATTTCGCCAGTCATTACAATTTTGTCCAATGAATTGTCGCAACCAGACTCATACCGCATCAGCAAATCACAAGATAAGTTAGAAGACTGAAAACGGTTCTTCTGGTCGACGCCTCATTGAAAACGAGAAGCCAAACCGGAAAACTTTAACATAATTATTCAACTCCTGTAAATCTTGAAATCCGGCACGGTGAATCAACTTATGTGAAGTGTATTTACAAGTGTGTGAAGTTTGATGCACTTCGTACGGCTAGAAAGCGTAGATTTTTTCAGGGTCTGTAAACCTTAATTAATTCTAAAAAAGACAACTTCACTGCAATATTTCGTACAGTCAAGCACCTATCCGCCCTGACAAGCTGCCCTTCACAGGCACTTGTAGTCTGAATAACTGAATGGTTTGGTCTCCTTGGACAGTCATCGCCATGTACTGATGTTAATCTGTTTTTAACCACCCATGCCACGGCAAATGCTTTTCCACATATCGACACATTTTTTGACTTGTCCATTTCGCTTTTAATGTATCTGTATGCGATAACTCGAAACAAACACAAAACATCTCGACGGCGCGACATTTCGACGGCGCGCCATCAGGTCATCAGATGACGTCATTTTTTGTTCGACGATTTGCTTACGACATGATCTTGAAAACACTGTTTACGAGTCAACTTTTGAAAAAAAAAAAAAAAAAAAAAAAAAAAAAAATCAGAAAATGACTAAACAATGTCTTTCCATGGTTCTAGCGTACATTGTTATGGTACCCCGACATGATTTTCATAAATACAATTATTTTAAAACTGACCAAAGGCAACGTCGCATATTTCGGTTGCTATGGAGACAGAAAACAGTGCATTAGAGTGGGCAAATATTATTGCCGTTTAAGTCCCAAATGCATGACATGATTTTCTATACGCGTATGTAATTTCATTATCTTTGAACACGAAATAAAAAAAAAATGAGAAACAAATTCTGCTAATTTACCAAACAACCCTCGTATTCATTTACAAGTGTAAATGCGAAACGTGAAAGTGCACACTTTCTTTTGGAACTCAATATATTTGGATGAATTGAACTTTATGCTCTGTAGGCGAAAGACAGCATTTGTTTGGATACGGGTTCGCAACCGCTATTAGGTTAATTGCTATTTTATCTCACTAAAATACTTTCACAAAATGCTTGAAATGCGATTGATCACATATTGGTCCCCATAAATGACCTGGCAGAGCATCTCTAGCTAGTAGCTAGAGATGCTCTGCCAGGTTATTTATCGAGACCCATATCTGCTTCATTGCGTGTGTATATTTGTATTTTCTCTGCTATTTTAATTATAAGTTAGGTCCCGCATCAATAAAATCTTCACTTGAAAAGGATGATATTGAAGTGCCAAATCAATACAGAAATACACGCAATGTAAAGGATGTGTACATGTATTTGATTTTCAATCCGTTATTACATTATTAGACCTTCTTTACAATTTCATTAAATTTTAGAATCATTAATTTTGTTACTGTCAAAAACCGGACGACCATGCTTCAAAAGGATGAATTTGCAAAAAGACAGTAGGGATCTGGAAAAAAGGTCAAAATTTTATACCAGTAGGGATCTAGGCCAGCCAGTGCATACGCACAGTCTGACCAAGACTCATGTTGTTCGCTAGAAAATTTAGCTTCGTGTTCATAATGATCTGAACAAACTGAAGAAACTGCAAGAGAGCAGAGTGGGCCGTAATATGTTTAAGATTGGAATTTGGAAAAAGATGATCATGAAACATGGAGTCAGTTATCAAATACCACATAAGGTCCCCTTTTCCAGATACTTGCTCAAAGTAATTACATGCACTTTTATGTGTAGGGGATCTTAACCCTTTCCCAAACAAGACCTGGTTTTGACGTCCCTAGTAGAAACTGCTTGGGAAAACATTGAAACAAAAGAAGAAACTGCTGATAACCAGCAGTTTCTCCTTTTGTCTCAATATTTTCTGTGTCATATTTTACACAAATCCTATCTTTAATACCATCAATTTTGTCCTTTGTGGCAGTTTTTGAAGTGGATCATCTTAAAATTTTGTCGTTTGGGAAAGGGTTGAATGAGAACTGCAGAAAATAGGGGTAGATCGAGTGGCTTTTCAAAATGCAAAGCACCGTTCAATGTTCAAGAAAACCTATGTTTTGGGTTCTCACTGGAATCCTCGAGAGTACCCATAACATATGGTTACGATCAGAAATAACAAATTAACCCTTTCCCAAACGGCAACATTTTAGTGTGATCCAATCAAAAAACTGTCACAAATGACAAAATGGATGTTATTAAAGATAGAATTTGTGTAAAATATGACACAGAAAGTATTGAGACAAAAGGAGAAACTGCTGGTTATCAGCAGTTTCTTCTTTTGTGTCAATGTTTCCCAAGCCAATCCTATTTGGGACGTCAAAACCAGGTCTTGTTTGGGAAAGGGTTAAGAAGGCCTATACACCCTTATGCGTTGCTCCGAAGGATGTTTCTTTCAAACACGTCGTTTTTTCTTACGATTGTGCCAAAATATTCTTGGTTCTTAGAATATCTAGTAAATATCCATTACTATTTGCTTGGAATTTCTACTGAATTCTGGAATATAGCTTTAAAATGAGAAAATGTTGGTTATCAGATTGTTCTTCATTTCTTTTCATATTTTGATTATATTATTGCAATTTGCGGATAGGTCGTTAAAACACCACTATGGTATTTTGATAAAGGGATGAAACGATGCGACACATAAATTAAATTGTTAAATTTCAAATGATAAGAGGCCGAAATATGTAATCTGGCAGGTAAATTAGGCCATGGCAAAGGATGGGTTGCAACAAGGGTTCAAAATTGCTCAAAGTATAGATTTTCTTTAAATTCTGTGAATTGATAGGGTTAGATAATATCTTTAATTTACTTCTCATGTCAATTTACCCCACCCACTTTGTTAGGCATTATCTCCAAAATTAAGCACTGATCAGATTTTTACACATACAAATTAAAGATATTATGTAACCCTATCATTTCACAGATTTTAAAGAAAATCTATTTTCGAACCCTTGTTGCAACCCATCCTTAGGCGATTTAACCAAACGACAGAATTTTACTGTAGTGAAAATGGAAAACTGCAACAGATGACAAAGTAGATGTTAACCCATTACCAAACGTAAAAAAATAGACTGTTCCATATTCAAAGATGTTGCAGACAACAATTTAAATTGAATGAAATTTTACATTTTTTTGGTCTTCTTGTATAGAAAATATTGTGGGAAATGAATTTCTTCATTTTCCATAATGGTTTTCAAAGCCATTTACTTTAAGGGAGTCAAAAAGAGTCTCTGTGTGGGAATGAGTTAATAAAGTTAGGATTTGTGAATGATGTTGCACAGAAATATTGAGGCAAAAGGAGAAAATGCTGGTTGTCAGCATTTTCTTCTTTTGCCTCAATGTTGCCCAAAGTCTTCTCTTTTTGCATTTTGAAAAAAACATCATCCTCTCTTGTCTGTAAATAATTCTGTGACTTCATATTCACTGTGTTGTAAGTTGTACGTTAGATTTGTGTAGTTTGTACGGAAGTTTTGAGTGGTCAATCAAAGATGGCGTCGGTGGAAAATCGTTAGAGGTAGGTGTCTTAGTTTTTCGTCGATAATTTCCTTAAATGGCCGTATCTTGTCTTGATACTGATATCATTGTACAGGAGAAATGTATACCTATTCACGGTGCCATATAGCCAAGTACCAGTGTTGTCCTATCGTACTCAGTCGTTGTGCAAACACAGCCCAACACGGAAAACTTTTTTCGAAGCGAGAAAGTTAGTCTTTTCAGAATGATTGCATAGTAAACAGCGAACTAGGGAACAAACAATTGCTCTAACTTGGATGTTTTTAACATGCTCTTTTCTATGGTTACCGTTTTTCTACACACAAATGTCTAGAATGACCACAAACGCTGTGTTTACTAAATGGCCAAACAACGGTGTAGTCACAGTGAAAATATGCAGACACAACGGTGCAGTTTCTGTGTTATCTGTACGGTGTAGTTATTATTTTCACAACAAATTGTGAACGGTGTAGACTTCACTTGGTATGTTGTATAGGGCGAACTAGCTCTAACAGATAGCAGATCATCTGCACATCTGTTTTATCTCCCTCAAATACTTTGGTCTTAGAAAACTCAGATCTCTCCCTAGATGAAAACGCCGCCATCCTCAAAGTAAACGAAAACAAAAGTTAAGGAAATATGTTTTCTCTTTTCTTCATTCACCTAAGCCTTAAACAATTCAATGTATGTTTGATTTAATTTTCGGAAGACATTTTTGTTATTTGTGATTGAATAAACATCTGACGGAAATGATAATCACAAGGAATACCATCAAAAATATCAAACAAGACATACGATAACCGTCATTTTGAAGCCATGTTAAGTGCAACGGCAAATTTCTTGTTCATCCGTTCATTTGATTTGTAGATTCGAAATTTCGGCTCTGGCTTTGAATTTTTCTTTGTAACTGTTTTAATTGGTTATTACAATCAACTCATGTAATTAATGAAATGATTTAAACTCATGGAGTATGATAATTATTGATCGAAATGTATCTTGTTTTCAAATTGACCCCTCATTGAAAAGTCTGATTTTACCCAAAATAAAGGATTCAATCAACAAAACATAAATTATAAATAACAAAACATAAATTATGAATTTGTTTCATAAACATTTGGGCCTTTTTTTCGTCTTGTTCGACTAAAGTAAAAAAAAAAAAAGTCTTGAAAATAGAGTTCTGGAACTGCAAAATTCATTTTGGAATTTTCATACGTAATGAACTTCTTCTTCAGGACTGACAATTTTTCTGACCAAGATTTTTTGGGCCCACTCATAAAATGTAACCATTTGCAATGAAAAAGACAATATTCTATTCGCCAAAACCGTTTGACTATTGGAGTAAAACGCATTGAAGTACTCATAAGACAGTGTAACTTACACACATCCATAAATAAATGAAATGCCATGTTTTCCATCGAGAGCTGACCTTCATTGACCAAGATAAACAAATACCAATTTGATCAACGCTTCTCAATGACTAAATCACATCTGGGAACAAACTGTTCATTTCAGCCATTGTTTTCATGTTCTCGTGGGGAGAGAGAAGAGACCCTATCCGTTTCATCTGTTTTAGCAAGTCCAATGGAAATATCAGGAATTAAGGTCGGAGCTTTTTGAACGACTTTATGGGGTGTTGAACTTCGTCATTTTTTTATGACAGGACTCATGCATTCAAAATCGGGGATATCATCGATAGAAAGATTGTTAACTCCAAAATCCTTTTTTCTACGTTGATGAGGTCTATCTTGTGCATTCTATGCTCGCAAATGGGGATGATGTCCTAGTCTGACTTCTTGATAATATCAGGAATTATACTAAAGTTCAGAGTTTTCAAATCTTTTTGACCTGTCTGATCATTGATCTCCCCCCTGCGCACTTTTAATATCTGACTGGAATGGTCCTGTTCCGAATGCTTCACAACCTTTTCGAAACTCAATTCGAAATGACAGTAGTAATAAGTGAACAGCATGGAACTGAAAATAAAAGAAAAAATAAAACAGACGCCAGCAGATTCTTGGTAATTTCTACTATTTGACCCTTACGGAATTGCTTTGACAAATAGCAAGGAAACTAGATTCTTTCTCTATTCTGATTAAAGTACATTTTGATTAAAGTATATTTTGTAGACATATTGTCACCTTCTTTGCTGCAAAGCATTTACAAGTCAGTCACATATTAACATAATTGTTGAAGAATTTCGGTAGTAATTGTAAAACATGATTCCCAGCCGTGAAGACGTTATCATTAAACATAACAATATTATCATTCCAGAAATGATAAGTTCTGTATTACTTCAAGTCTACACCGTTCACAATTGCATTATGTCTACACCGTTCACAATTTGTTATGAAAATATAACCACACCGTACATAAAACACAGAAACTGCACCGTTGTGTCTGCATATTTTCACTGTGACTACACCGTTGTCTGGCCATTTAATAAACACGGTGTTTATAGTCATTCTAGACGTTTTTGTGTAAAATGACAGTAACCATAGAAAAGAGCATGTTAAAAACATCCAAGTTAGAGCAATAGTTTGTTCCCTAGTTCGCTGATTACTATGTAATCATCCTTAAAAGGGCAACTTTCTCGCTTCGAAAAAAGTTTTCCGTGTTGGGCTGTCTTTGCACAACGACTGAGTACGATAGGACAACACTGGTACTTTGATATATAGAATCGTTGATAGGTATACATTTCCCCTGTATAATGATATCAGTATCAAGGCAAGATACGACCGTTTAAGAAATTTATCAATGAAAAACTATGACACCTACCTCTCATGCTGTATTGTTGTCGCCATCTTTGAATGACTGCACAAACCTAACGTACAACTTACAACACAGTGATATTCCAGGTGTTCGAGGACCAAGAAGCGGAATTCAGGACTATGGTAGACTGGTCGGCCAAGCCAAATGATGTACTCATTTGTGCCTATCCAAAAGCTGGTAAGTGATTCCATTTGATATGGCAATGCAAAACACTTCTGTATGCAAAACTAAAACATCTTCATAATCATTTTGCAAATACCGTAACATGCATCAATGAAACTTAAATCATATACTGAACGGCAAAAGAAACTATACTCGGAATATAACTCATTTTTTTTAATTCCATAGAAAATAAACATGTAAAACATGAAATGGTTACGCAATAACAGTCAATTCCGAATACATTCCCAGTGAAAATTCCTTAAACTGGCCACAAATAATGTCACTATTTGAATTTGAAATGAGGAACCCCTTTGTGTAAATTTGCAACGATAGTGCGTCTTCAAGTAACAGAGATGTAACTCACCCTAATACACCGTGTGACCCCCATTAGCCCTTATCACTGCAACACAACGTCTCCTCATTGAGTTTACGTAACGTTGAACCGTCTGAACTGGAAAGTTATCCCATTCTCTTTGGATAGCCTGTCGCAAAGCATTTAACGTTTGGGGGTTACGGTTCCTCCTGATATTCCTCTTAAGCTGGTCCCAAATGTGCTCTATAGGTGAGAGGTCGGGCGAACGTGACGGCCAATCTAAAACGTTGATATTCTGCTGCCGAAGGTACTGCATAGTTCGCCGTGCAGTATGTGGCCGGGCGTTGTCCTGTTGGAATATGATGCCCCGGCCATGCATGTTAATGAATGGCAATAATACTGGCTCGAGAACTTCATCAACATAACGTTGAGCCGTAAGATTGCCGTCAATGAATACAATAGGAAGCTTACGTCCACCACAAATCCCTCCCCATATCATTACATTTCCACCTCCAAACGCGTCAGTTTCTTCTACACAGTTATCAGCAAACCGTTCACCACGTCTTCTATACACACGAGTACGTCCGTCAGCTTGTCTAAGTTTAATACGAGTCTCATCACTGAAGATAACATTGTTCCAATTTTGGCGTCCATTACGTAAATATCGACGTGCCCATTCAAGCCTCGCCCTTCGATGCCTATCTGTGAGTATAGGACCTCGATGAGGTCTCCTGGCCCGAATTCCCTGTTCCCGCAATCTTCGTCTGACAGTATCCGAACTGATGTTGCGACCAGGAAACGTTGCAGCAGTTACAGTAGCAGGCTGAAAGCGATTCCGAAGAGTCTCCACACGAATGTATCGGTCTTCTGCTGCAGTTGTGACTCTAGGACGTCCTGAACGTTGGCCATCAGATGTGCTACCAGTATCACGGTGACGTCTAATTAACGAATAAATGGTAGCTTTCGTGCATCGGAAAAATCCTGCAACCTGTGCTACAGTCGAATTGGCCTGCAGCATTCCAATTGCTCGTTCCCGCTGGATTTGTGTGAGTCGCGCCATGAACCTATCGCTTATTTGTCACTTCTGTTGTGTTTTTCGTAAAGATATGACAACGGAGAATACGAAAAAAGCACGAGATTCTCAATTGGTTGAGATTTTACAAGTGCACGTGCATTTGGAGGATAACCGCACGCGCTACCCGTGCGCTTAAATAAGGCATCACCCTTCGACTTTACGATATGTAATGCGTAGAACGACGTGTGGGAATGTATATACCATTGTAGTCGTTCGAAAAAATAAAATATTTAAGAAGTTATAAACAAATAAAATGTGTATAGTTTCTTTTGCTGTTCAGTATAGAATACGGGTATGAAAGAAATACAGGAAATATTATTTTACTTTTCTAGGTAAATCTCAAGTGAGTAATTTATGATAACAAAAGCTAAAGCCGACCCATGTCAAATGAAATCGGTATATTGTATTACTATTGAGAGAACAGCACGGATATTTATCAAACTGTGCTCATGGCCCCAGATCTTGATTGGGAAAGTCTTATACGTGTATTTCAGGGACACACTGGCTCTGGGAGATGACATCCATGTTAGTGAACGGATCATCAGATCGGATAAAGCTGATCAAAGAAACATCAATGTTGGAGGGGATCACAAAACAAATGTACGACAATGTCGCTGAACCTAGGGTGCTAAACACACATATACCCTTCCATTATCTACCCAAAACAACGCTACAACAGAAATGTAAAATTTATCCTTTTCAAAACACGACCTGATTTTGACTAAAGTAAATTAAAAAAAAAAGCCTTGAAAATATTGAAACGAAAAAGAAGAAAATGCTGATAATCAGCATTTTCTTCTTTTTTGGTTCAATATTTCGAGACATAATTAAATTACAAAAATTCTATCATTATCAAAGTTCATTTTGTCGTCTGTCAAAGCAGCTTTCAAATTGGAAAACAACCATAAAATTTGGTTGTTTTGAAAATGGTTAAAAGCTCCTATCTGATCCCAACCTTTATTTCAGGGACACACTGGCTTTGGGAGATGACATCCATGTTAGTGAACGGATCATCAGATCGGATAAAGCTAATCAAAGAAACATCAATGTTGGAGGGGATCACAAAACAAATGTACGACAATGTCGCAGAACCTAGGGTGCTAAACACACATATACCCTTCCATTATCTACCCAAAACAACGCTACAACAGAAGTGTAAAATTCTATTCGTACAACGAAATCCCAAGGACATTTGTGTTTCATTTTATAACCACCATTCGAAGATATTTGAATACGAATATGATGGGAAATTCGAGAATTATGTAAAACGATTTGTAAATGGTTTAGGTAAGTTCGAGTTGTATAGGATGCGAAGGAAAAGGTGTAAGAATGGCCGTGTAACGGGTTATGGAGTGATCTCCCTTGATAATTATCCTCCTTGAATTATTGGGTTGTTCCGCTTCCGGTAAGGGCTACAGATAAGAACGGGTATCGCTTTTTCAACATGAAAAACGTCTTGAATTGTTCTTCAAACCCTATGCTGTAGGTACTCATTGTATCATCTCCCGAAGATGAATTGAAATGCGTACCTATTATGTATGTTTAAGATTTGAAATAATAATTTTAGAATTAATTACCCTGCTATATCAGCTGCTATATAGTTATAAATCCAAAATCATTATCCAATATCATTCATTGCTGATGATAGGCCTAATAATTCAAACTTTCCCAAACAAGACCTGGTTTTGACGACCTTGAATTTGGATCGGAAAATTTCGAGAGAAAAGGAAAACTTGTTGACAATGTGCAATTTCTATCCCTCCTTTGATAGTTTTGCTACAATTTACACATTTTTTTGCCTTACCCGAATCAGCCTTCATTTTTGAGTAGCCTAAAAAGCTGTGGTTTGGGAAAGGGTTAAACTTTCAACGTTTTTTTTTTTTTATTTTTTATATATTTTTTTTTTCAATTTTGTTTAGCACGGGTTTGCAATCTTATTTTAACATTCTCTTAGCAGTCTAAAGGGCGGTCGTTTGGGAAAGGGTTAAACTGTCAACAGGGTTTTATTTTTCTTTTTGTTTGTTTGGCATGGGTTGGCAAACTCAGTTTAACATACTTAAGCAAAGGTGTTTAATAAGTCGTAAAATTATGTAATTAAGGGTGCAAGTTGGAATTTTGTCATGCCTATAAATCTATCATTCGGGTCTGTCAATCTGTTGTCTATTATGATAAGTCCCTTTAATATACAGTAACTTGCGATTTATCTGCGGAGATCAATTAAAGGAATTTGGCTAACTGATTGGTGTGATATACACAAGGTGACTTGGTCCGTGGTAATTGACATTCCAATTACCTTTTGTCGGTAGACAATTAATTGTTAATGCTTTTCCAAACAATAAAACTTAAGTTTGTCATACTAGAAGGTCAGTAACTATGCCAAAGGAGAGGAGAGGATTTAAAAGCTTTTTGAGAGAAAACTATACGTTCCTTTTTCTCAAAATGTACGAAAATATTTTGTATTAATTCATATTTAATAATAAAAAGCGTTTTAGATGTGTAGTTATTTGGATTTTGAATTTATCTCACAGTAAGGAGACTTTTTCTCATATTGACCGCTTGTAAAGAGTGACTTGGATCAACAAATTCCAAAATTAATGTTGAATATTACAACACTTTTCACGTTTTCAATGACACCCATGCAGAATCATCAATAAAGTGAAAATAATCCAACTAAAATAAAATATTGAAAATACATTGTTTCTACAATATGCAAAACTAAATAAAAACTTGTCGACCATTATATTCGGAAATTATGGAAATTTGCGGCGAGCTGGGCAGAGGTTTTTTATGGCTTTCAACAGGCCGATGTTTAACCTGGATTAAACATATCATTTGGATGAAATCAAAGCCGAAACTTATTCTGGTTTAATCAGTAGTAAATGAACAATCCGATGGTATACGACGATTCTGCTAAATATGCGTTTGTAAAGAAAAAAAATCGTATTTTGCGTGCGAAGTGATGAATTTTACTCTTTAGTGTATCTACAAAAATAGACCGGAACTACCCAGTTGGTTTCAAGGGAGATAAATCCCGCTAAATCAAGGGCAATTTCAGGATAACTCTTGGATCTCGGTAGCGGTCCATTATTTACATCTCTTATCTATTCCTTTACCAGACGACAGTTTTGTTGGGTGATCAAATCCCGAAGATGCTACAGACGACAAAATTGATAGTGATTAAGATAGGATTTGTGTTCAATATAGTACAGACGTACATTTTTGCAACCTCAGTTTAATGAATATTGACTTGAAGGTAACATTTCAAAGACGACTGGATTAGATGAAGTTCGGAAAAACGCACTGAAAACGTTTCATATTTTATATTTATAGTATATGTAATTTGAAAACCTAAAAGAGTGTGGCATAGATCACTTTGAGCATTAAGATGTAGCTTTCATAATTTCTTATTTCAGTTGACTACGGTTCATGGTTCGACTACACATTATCGTGGGAAAAGGTGATCAGGGACAACCCACAACATCCGGTACACATACTGAGTTATGAAAACTTGAAACAGGTACCTTATTTTGAACATTTATTGCAAAAATATATTGAGAGCGTTTTTAAAAAATATATGCAATTCCGTTACTATTGTGGAAAATCATCCACTTGCCAACATTATTCATCTAAGAGAACAAATAGTAACTAGCATTTATCAAAATGTGTACAATGATGTAGTTTCTTTAAGAATAGCACAACAATTTGATAACACTATATGCTGTTATAATGCTGCTTCCGGAATTATTAGATCGACTAGAGCTACAGGAAAGATGGATAATTGCTTTCATCTTCTCTGCGTACACTTAGTTGGAGTTCTTTTTCTTTTTGTATCGAGGCGTATATTGTGTATGGGCGGATACATTGAATTTACAGCAGTTGAAGCCAACATGGATCCAGGTCAGTCTGTGCATATGCACAGTCTGATCGAGTTTCATGATGTTCTACAATCTACAACAGCTTTTTCATTACATGTAGAAACTCGTAAGTTAGCAGAATGGGCCATTATTAGACTGCATTTAACCATAGGTTCCTTTTTCCAACCCGCTCACACAATCACGGTATTACTAATTTCTTGTATTTACACAATTTTGCATAAATTTATAGTTTATGAACCTAATTACAGGACAGCGTCTCCGAGCTAAAGAAGATTCGCGACTTTTTGGGTGTAAAGGCCGACGACGAATTGCTAACAGAAATAGCCGACAAATGTGAGTTTAGTAAGATGAAAAAAGAGAAAGATCCACTAGAAAACGGTGCTGAATGGAAGGATGGGAAACCAGGAATGTATAGAAAAGGTAATCGTTGCCTTTCAACAAAATCCTCGTAACTGCAGCTTAAAACAAGCTGCAGTTACGAGGTTTTAGTTGAAAAGCGACGTATTGTTCAAATGCTAAACTATAGTGCGGTCAAGATGTCATGGCACAAGATTACAACTTTAACCTAGACTATGTAAACAAGGGAAAATCGTGCTGATTTTTTAATACAATTTTGCATGTATTGGTTCAAATCTTGCATGTGCCATAAACCTGCAAGAGAAGATGAGACTCCTAGTTTACATTTAGAACCTATGTTATTTATATCTTTTTCTCTCGTATCTAACAGGTCAAGTTGGGATATGGAAGAATCGGTTCACAGTGGTACAGAGCCAGTATTTCGTCTGGGTGTACGCAGAGAATATGAAATGCTTCTAATTTAAACAATTTTTTTCATTAAATATTTGTGTTATTTAGACTCGTAGGCTCGTATTTTACAGGCCAAGTATGGGACTAGAATCAAAGCCCTGAAGGGCCTGAAAGTCGCTACAACAGAATTATTTGTAAAACAAGATTTGCTTTTCATGATCCTATCAGAGAATGCTTTGAAGTATTGAATGAAATGTATGTATGCCCCCACAAGGGTAAACCTTTAACAGTGCAATTGTAGAATTAATTTACATCAAGAATGAAAAGGGAAAATTGGCAATAACTCCACGAACATTATCAGCAGAGTTATATTTTTGTACAATACACTTCTACATAATGACACCATCCACCTATGAAGTTGCACGAATCTACCTAGCATAATTTTTAGTAATGCTCTTGACAAACAATTAAATATGAAAATGAACAATAACCCAAAAATATGATTGACAGAGTATCAATTCTTACCTATGAAGTTTTATGCGATGTAAACAAGACCTAGTCCTCCATTTTAAATACGCAAAATATATTTTGTCAAAATGACGATAAAGTTTATAAACGATCACCGAACTCGTGATTAGATCACATTCTATAGAAACAAATTGAAAAAAAAAAATAATAAAATGAAAGAACAAAACAAGTTATAGAATATTTACAGAGAAACACAGCTTTGTTTTTCATCCATATCTATATATACAAATTCATAATACCATAGGCTACAGCAAATCCATAGATAATTATATCGTTAAAATGAATGCTACATATGAAAAGCAGTGGAAGCTAGATCTATTTTCAAAATGTTAGATTGGTCCAATTTGTAGGTAATTTTGGGGTGTTTAGTGATTGGGAGTAAAAACGTCGTAATGACAGATTTCTGAAAGGGGCCCATGCTAGGTTTTTATGCTTCTGAACTATTCGGGAACTCATATTTGTACATGGAAAAACAATTTGCAATGCATAAAAACCTCAATCACGGCGAATATCCATCTTTCCTTTGCTATAGATCAATCCTTTACAAGCGTGTTTACAGATTCTATTTTTACTTCGAAACGAGACAAGGTCAAGGTCAACGAGACACATCCCCAGCAGTATTAACACACTGTACAACCGGCTGCGTCGATGACTGTGACCTTATTTGCGAGGGATGCGTGGAAAGGTTTATTTTGTAGAAGCAGTTAGCACTGAACATTTACACTCACCCGAACTTCTAAACGGCCACCTCATTCTTTCACCTTTAAATCAACATCTCTGATGAAAACTACTGTTGTTTCAGTTCTTTGTAAAATACATTCATTTATGAAAAATATGACAAAGTTTCACGAAGCTGAGTTCGAAATTAAAGAAATTGTGACGTTTAGAAGTGCACTACCCTAAAAATAAAAATTCGCATATCACAACTTAATATCCCATGGGATCTCTGTGTGCATTTATCATGGCTAAGAATCCTATTCTCATGGATAATATGCATTCTGGAAGATACTGTAGGGTATGGTACAGTGCGGAAATACCAGGTTTGCCGAGTCAGGTCTTCTAAATCATTTACTTTGGCAGTTCTCGAATCCGTCTGTTCAAGAAGTCCAAGGCGCGATTCTTGATTAATCACGAAACGTATTTTGTGTCCAATCCATTTTCCGATAACATAAGGGATGTTAAGTACAGTTTAGGCTTCCAAATATGTTTCACAGTGCTAAGGCTTTGACATTTCGTTGACGATGCGGCCTAGGATCGCTTTTATTGAAGCGCCTCATAGCCGTTGGTAGTGGATTGGGTGGCTAGGATTACCTAAATTTCGTCTATCGTTATTTGTGCATGCATGAAATTATTTCTCAAAATTGCTTTATAAAGCTGTCCATCTTGTTGACGAATAGTAGTCATTAAGTGTGACCGGCGTCGTGTTTATGAACACTTCCGGTACGCATGCACTCATCCCAAATTTGCTAATTTGTGAAAAAGCCGCAAATATCAGATTCGATCCATCGAAAAACAATAAAAACGATATGTTTAACCAAGAAACAAAAGAAATCGAATGATTGCATTAAGAATTTGTCAGAAAAGGAAATTATCAAATTGACCTTTCTGACTGGAGCCCCAACATCAAACATTCCAAAGGTCATTTCTCGCGTTTTGATAATAATTCTTGACATGTTAAATGTTTTTCTGACTGGGCTATCCATATGGATGAATTATCAGAGCAGAATCGATACTTATCATGTAATTCAGAATACACACGTGCAATTTTAACGTTTCGATCAAAATGACGTCACGTGCTTCTTTTTTGACGTGACACTACTGTTCCGTGTTCAAAAAGATCGAATGTGACTTCGTTAAGTACAAAAAGCAAACACACAATCCAAGTGAATTGATATTATTTATTTATTCAAAAAATAAAAGTGGCCGTTTAGAAGTTCGGGTGAGTGTATATGCGTATTTATCAACTATAGAATACCAAAGATCCTTTCATTTATTCATAAAAGTAAATTAATTTGACCTACCATGCACCTGACATCAGATGCCGAATCTGTCTTCGTTGACGACGCAGCCGGTTGTACGGTGTGTTGAATCTCGCTGAGCACAGATGACGTATCTCTGACGTAATTGCTTTTTGAAGGTTGGGCATGTGTAACCGTTACAAAACAAAAACAAAGGACAATAAAATGCGGATCTGCACGTTATTCATTGACTTGGATTTTTATACTTGATAAAGCTCAATGAGTGCTAACAATGGACCCCTTCAGGTTGGTAATTTCATACGTTTATATCTGGTTTGTAATTTTTGTGCCATTTGCATTTTCGACAGCCTAGCAGGTCCCCCTTTAATCTGTAGTTGCGATGTTTTGGCTGCATGTCCCGTAAATTGACTGGAATTGATACTAAACTAAATAAAATTCTGGGTAAGAACGATGTTTTAAATGAAATATTTACCCATTTTGTTCTATTCAGATTTCCCAATTTCAGAAGATGTCACAGAAATTCATTGAATAAAATAGATCTATACTTCATAACGCATTCTTCACTTAACTAAAACCCCTCAAAATCACACTTGTCCTCCCTGGTTGAAAGTAAGATACTTTCAAAATACTGAATTTTACAGCTGGGGGGGGGGGGGCATGGACCACAGGGCCCCCGATGGGTCTATGGAAACGCCCTGGCCAGGGGTCCACGGGGCCAGAGGGCCCCCCCCCCGGAGCTCTTGAGAAATAACGTTTTCAAACCCCTCAGGAAGGCGTTCATGACACTATAAATACTACCATCTTTTGATGAAAGTTTTCCAAATCATTTATCACTCAGTTTAAAATTATAACTCAATATGATGCACTTTTTTACATCATTTTTTTTTTCAATTTCGAAATAAGAACTTATAAGTTCTAGTATACAATGGTGACTCAAGGATTTTTTTCCGAGCCTAAATGATGGCATAAAATGTGTAAAATGTGTAATGTTACATTAAAGTTATACAGCTTAAAAATAATTTTCGGATAATTCCAGGAGGGAGGTCCAAAACACACCCCCACCGACCCCCTCTCGATCCGCCCGTGGTATGACATGGCAAATTTCAAAATATGCACATATTTCACGGTAGTTGCAATAATGTAACCGATACCATTTTGAATATTGATCTGGGTTTCGGATAAAATTCCTTCCTATTTGTTGCATGGGCGGATCTAGAGGGGGGTCCCCCCCCCCTGGAATTGACCGAAAATTAAATTTTGACTGTATAATTCTATTGTAACGTTACATATTTACTACATTTAAGCCATAATTTGGGCTTGGACCCCCACTGGAAAAAAAATCTTGGCTTGGACATTTAGGTACGCATTATTTTACAGTCACGGAAATGAATAATCTCTAGAACTGTTTATTGCGGCAAGCCTAAAGTCGTGATTAATCGATAATTTGAGCCTCTAATAATGGTTTATTCACGAATTAATTTCCCCTCTCTTCACAAAAACTATTTTATTTCACGTTGATTATTCGGTGATTAATGATAAGAAATTCAATCGCAGAAACGTCGACTGAATCGACGGACGCTCGACAATTTAATTTGAATGGTAATTCATGCAGATTTTATGATGTAACGTAGAAAATTATACATCTAGGTTTAGTAGGTTATTTTGTTTTTGGTCGGCAAGCGATAACGTCATGATGATACGAAGAAAATGATACCTGTTAGTCTATTATCCAAACCAAAAATTCACCGGTAATAATCCAACTAACATATTTTGAAACAGTTTCCGAAATAACTGAGCAGATGTTGGCGGTGTTTTTGAAGTCACTATTCCAGCCCAGATTGAGTAGACGCTACGTCATCAAGACGTCATATTGTTTTTTTAACAAAAGGGATCCGACTGTATCACGTGCTTATTCATCTGAGAAGCATGTCAATCAACTAGTAAGTCAATAGATGGGCGGGGACAATTCTCTTTTTCAACCAATCTGTATTTACAAGCATTGCTTCATAAAAGATCTAGAACTTAAAGGGCAATCGTCAGAAAAGAAGCTTTACCCCGAGTCTCTCCCTTAACCCATTACCACACAATGACTCTTTTTGACTCCCTACCATACAATGGCTTTTGGAAAACATTGTGGAAAATGAAGAAATTGCTTATGACAAGCAATCTCTTCATTTACCACAATATTTTCTACAATAAAAGAATAAAAAAGTTATATTTCATTCACTTCAAAATTTCGTCTGCAGCACCTTTGAATTTGGGACAGCCTAAAATTTTGCCGTCTGGTAATGGGTTAATCGGTCACCCTTTAGTGAATATTTATTAGAGTGTTGACCTCTACATTTTTAAATTTTAGAGTAGATAGATTTAAGAGACAGTTTAATTTCATAAAGAGTTTTCAAAAGAAGAAAGAAATTCAAAGGGTAGACTATTTAGTGAAAAGAAAATTTCTTGCAGATGTAGATCTACATGACTCATGCTTATACTTGCTACTCTCTTAAAACAAAGTACATTACCTCTTATGAAATGATATGTAATTAGTAATGTATTTTGATGATCTTAATCAATAGACACCGGCTTTGGAGAGTAATACTTGCCGACGTTCGTCTATTTAACCTCTCTTAAATCCTTTCACAAACAAGACTTGATTTCGACGACAATCATGGGAACAAAAAGATTGGAAAACATTGAAAAGAAGAAATTGTCGATAACTAGCCATTTCTCCGTTCCCCCGAGATACTTTCCATGATGTAATTCAATCGTTTTTTAAGAAGTTATGTCGTATGCATGCAACAGCTTTCAAAATGGAGTAGTCTAAAAATATTTCTGTTTTGGGGTAAACAAAATTACGAAAATTGAACATGAATGTAAATATCCATGAATTACACTTTGGGTCTAACGATTATCCATACATACACAAGAATCAAAACGTGTGGGCTGAAATATTTATTCTGATCTGAAACGAAGGTAAGGTTTTAGCTGCGATCTTTCGGGGGAACCGTATGATCATACAAAATGCCCGTGACTTGCAAAGCTGCTTTTGTGCCGTCTATGATCGCCTACCGGTCGCGAGATTCAACCCTGCAAATCAACAATTTCATTTCCGTAAATCCGGCGACGGAAAACTCTTTGTTTAAAGTAATCGTCGGATATGCACATCTTGCATATTTCGGGATCGTCAACATCACAGAACCAGCCGAGTAGTTAAGTCTCGTTTCTTTGGTGTGGTCCCGTAGGTTTTCCCATTGATAAGCTGGCCAGGTGTGTAATAAAATGTTTTTTTTTCTGGTCTTCCCGGTATACAGGGGTAAAAGTTGAAAATTTTGAAAAACCTGAAAACCTGGAAACGTCTGTATTTATATAGTAAAAATCGAGAAAATGGGGCATTTTGGAATACTCAAAAACCTGAACTTCAGGGATATGCCTGAAAACTTTTACCCCTGGGTATAGACTAAAATATTCATGAACCTGCAACACTACCCAGAAGAAGCTTTGAACTCGCCCTGGATTTTGTATTTTGGTCCTTGTCGAGTTGAAGGGCCTTGACGCGAATCCCGATCCTACTTACAACATAGCCACTTGCCCGTAACTCCAAAATCCAATCATTCTGATAATTTTTCTGTGGCTCATAGGGACTGATCCGAATAACCCTCCATTTCTGCAATTTTGGACCATCACAGATCTTTGTCTTGTTTTTTCGCCAGTCTCTCACTAGCTTTTCACTGATGCCGAAATCACTTTCAGCCGCACAGTTTTTCGAATTTTCGGCAAATTTGACCACACGATTTTTTAAGCTATTGTCATCACCAAGTAATTGCAGATTAAAACAATATGCAGTTACGAGGTTTTCGAAGAAAAGTGACGACTGCTTGTTGTGTACAATTATGTCGTGTGTTAATTTAGGGCATATTGATTGCGAGATTACACGCTTGAAATGGCAGAACGATGCATATCAAGCAAGACACCTTGTTAAAATGGAATTTATTATAAAAAGAATCAAGCAAATGAGTATTCCGTCGTTGTCGTATGTTTATTGTCGCCGAGTCATAAAGTCGATGTCTATTGCACTATCTAAGGGAAGTAACTCTTTCATGAAAACTGTCTAATTTAAACCTGATTATTTCCCTTAGACCAATATACCTCAGAAAACGGAATTAATGCGCGCGATCTATTTTCTCCGCCAAAAAAATAGTTCTACATAAAACGTATAATTTCCTCGTTCAACAATGATTATTTGGCATGTCAGTTTAGAAATTGTAGAAAGTCGAATTTCAATATCAAATCAAAGTGTGGACAAGAAATCAGAGATCTACTTTGTCTCAAAACAGAAATACAGAAGAAGTTAAGAGGTCCGTCTTTGACCTTATTTGACCTGTCCAGAAAAACTCGTACGGCAACAGTAAGTCGCAGCGCGAGCGCTAAGCGACTTAAAAACTGGTTTACAGTATTTCCACTTGGTGTACGCAGGGAAGACGGAAGACTCCTTAATATGTACATACATATTTTGATTAAATATGCACCAGTGTCATTTAAACTCATTAATCTTTTTCTGTCATGTTTTACAAGTCAGGCTGGGGATTGGAAGAATTGGTTTGCAGTGGCTCAAGTTGAGTATTTCGACTCAGTGTACACAGAGAAGATAATAGACTCCTCGTTTGCATACATAACCTATATTATTTAGAACATATCGATATTTTTCTTCCCTTTTCTTACAGGCCAGGTAGGGGACTGGAAGAATTGGTTTACAGTGGCTCAAAACGAATATTTCGACTCAGTGTACGCAGAGAAGATGAAAGATTCCTCGTTCACCTATAGATTTTCATGAACTATCTAAGTGTTTCAAACTCATTTTGAGTAAAAACAATGAACCATTTCCTTAAATGGCATTTTTTTTGAATATTATAATTCGAAGGCTGCTGCAGAAAACGCCAAATATTTGAAAACATAGTAGCGAAAATATTGAGGCAAAGGTAGAACGTGCTCATCATCAGCATTTTTTGTTTTGTCTCATCGTTTTCCCAAACCTATCCTATAGAGGAGGTCAGAACAGAGTCTTGGCAAGCGTTTAAATAATCTTTTTAGTAGATCACTGGAACGAATCAGAGAAGAAATTTAAATATATTTTCACGAGTGTATAAACATTCTGGGAGACAACAGGAGGCATTTTGTCTCCCAGGAAGTCTTTTCCTCTTTCAGCAATAACATTTTGTCTCTAATTAGGCAGTTCTATAAATAGCATATTTGTTTATTCAGAGACAAAAGGTCACATTTGTTTCGTAAATGATTTTAGTATTATTTTTTCACGTTATAGTTTTAAAAATATTTGTTTAATCAGTTATCGTTTTTAATTTTTTTATATTATATCATTTAATATGAAGATGTACATAATCATAAAATATAAATTAGATGAAAAACAGATTTAAGAAACCTTAGTTATGTCATTTATGAACTCCTCCGAACTTCTAGGTGGCCACTTTCAATCTGTCGTAAAATATGTATCGTTGATTACTTTCGAAAATGTCAAATACACAGCTTGTTCAAGCTATAGTTACATTTTCGACCGTAACTAACAATATTTTGCGAAGTGATTACTATTTGTCATTAGACGGGGTACTCATTTTCTAAGTAGATCTAGTCAATATAAACTATTTCCGAATCAAGACCTCGTTCCGACGTCCCTGACTGAAAAGGCTTGGGAAAATATTGAAGCAAAAGAAGAAATGCTGATAAAATTTTCTCCTTTTGCCTCAATATTTTTTTGGTTATAATGTGCGAAAAAACTCTTTAAAATCATCTGTTGTGTAGACGGCAGCATATTCCTAAGGGCGACAGTCCATCTTTTTGCCGCTTTGGCCCTTTACAAAACAAGATCAGGTTTTAACGTCCTCAATAGAATTGGCTTGGGAGAACATTGAGACAATAGAAGAAAATGCTGATAATCAGCTTTTTCTCCTTTTGTCTCAAAGTTTTCAGAGCCATATTCTCCACAAATTTTTCCTTAAGTAACTCCAATTTTGTTGTCTGCAACATTTTTTTCAAATTGGACCACATATTTCAACATTATTCACTGAGCTATCCGGGCTTAGCTGACCCAATTAAAGATTTCAGTGTTGGAGATTGGTGAAACTAGAAAACAAACGATCCAATTCTCCTTCTCAATTTCTTGTTTATTTCTAAAATAACAGAACATTTTGTAGTAATTTGTTTGAAAATAAATAACTCAGCAAGCCAGCTAGCTGGAAAGGAGCCCACTGATGTGGACAATGCTTCTACACGTGCACAATAAACATGAAATCAGGGGAATGAAAGCGTGAACTTTAAACCCATTTCCACACAATGACTCTTTATGACTCCCTTAACCCTTTTCCAAACAGCGAAAAATTTGGAGGATCAAATTGGTTATCAGCAGTTTCTTCTTTTGTCTCAATATTTTCCCAAGCCATTTCTATTAGGGACATCAAAACAAAGTCTTGTTTGGGAAAGGGTTAAATGTAATGGCTTTGGCAATCACTGTGGAAAATGAAGAAATTGCTTGTGACAAGCAATTTCTTCCTTTCCCACAATGATTTCTACTGAGAAAGGCCAAGAGTTGTAAAATTTGATTCTCTTGAAAATGCCCTTCTTACTAGAATCTGTTGCTCTGGTGTACTACAGGGTGTTATATGATTATTTGATATGATGAGAATGATATGGCACAGAAAATAGTGAGACAAAAGGAGAAATTGATGGTTATCAGCATCAGTATTTCAGTCAAATCGTGATGGCTGTAGCACTAACCATTGATTCATGGTATTTCTCTCACAAGTAGGCCTACTACCATACCCCATAACCACATATTGACGCTTTTTGACGCCAAACAAGATAAAGACATTGAAAAACGTCTTGGAAAATGAAGAAATTACTTGTGACAAGCAATTTCTTCATTTTTCACAATGTTTTCTACCCATAAAGACCAAAAATTGTACAATTTCACTTGAATTTGTCGTTCTGTAACATCTTTCAATTCGGACGAGTCTAGTATTTTTGCCATCTGGGATAACACCTTTTCTGAGCTTCCAGCTGCTCATCCCTCATAGGTTTACCATAATCCATCAATTGGTGGTTGACAATTGCTAGAAAAGATATTTTCAGGCAGAGCTACAGATAAGAAGGCTATTTAAAATGAAATATTTCACTAAATGTTCATCTAGTCAAGACCATTCAAAGGAGTATTGAAAACAGAGGGTTTGGATTTGACAAAAAATTTAGAATGTCTTCACCACCTCTTATCTTTTGCTCTGCTCAGGAGCCAGGGCTTTGGACCCATTATTAAGAGTCCAACAAACTACACCATAGCCGCATCATGGTCCATGATGGTTTAGGTTCAAAATGACTCTATGTAAAACTAAGAGAAAAGCCTACACACTTACACAGTATTCCTTTTAAAAACACACAAAAAAACCCATCTATTTAACCCTTCAATTTAATAAGAATTTTCTGACTACATTTCATTCTCGTGATTATATTATAGATAAAAGTGTAGAAAACATAAGAGTTAAACTTATTAAAATATAACATATATAAATATAATAACTTAATAACAACAATAGCACTGAAACTTTTACAAAATACAATTTCTTAGAAAACATTGAGAGAAGAGAATAAACATTCACAAAAGGACTTTCCCCTCTTGCAATTTGTTTTACCATAAACAGGTCAAAGAATTTGTCCTCTAGAAAAAGGCTAAAAGCTTTTCCAAACCAAGGAGTTTATATACAAACTCCTTGCCGCAACAATGCCTTGTTTTGACGTCAGTATTTAAAAGTGCATTGGAGAGCATTCAGGGCAAAGTAGAAAATTTTGAAAACCAGCATTTTCTCCTTTTCTTTAAAAGCTCTCTACACTTAATATACAAATTTCAAACAAGGAGAAACAAGGAGAAACAATTTTATTGTCATCTTAAATTGCTTTCAATTAGGACCAGTCTAATATGTTGTAATCTGAGGATATACATGTATTTCATTTATTTCAAAAGTTTCAGTGTTTTTGACTATCATAGTTTTTCAACAAAAACCTCATAACTGCAGCTTACAACAAGCTGCAGTTACAAGGTTTTTGTTGAAAAGCATCATTATGCTCTTTAAATGGTTTATTCAAAGCGTGAGACGTCTCGTCCAAACAGCAGAGTTTTGGTCCAGTCTAAAGGCACTTGCATTCGTAATCTCCAACTCCCCAACTTGGTAAGGTAGGCCGATCTCCATAGGAAAAATGATGGAAAACCTGTAAAATATAGAGAAATATTCAATATTCAATTTGGTACCAAACAATTTTCTAGGTCTAAAATCTCTAAAATGCTCCAGACAACAAAATAGATGTCACAAAAATTTGAATTTGTAATTAATATAGCACAAAAAACATTGAGGCAAAAGATGAAAATGCTGATTATCAGCATTTACTTCTTTTGCCTTAATGTTTTCCAAACCCAAGTCTAATAGTGATGATAAATGGATTATTCAAAGCGTGAGACATCTCGTCCAAAGTTTTCATTGCATTTGAAGTCTCCAACTCCCCGACGCCACAGGAAAATGATGGACTATACAATATAGAGAAATATTCAGTTTAATGCCAAAGAATAAACTAGAACTGTCGCAAAGCGGACGAATACCCCCCACTAGGGCCTTGTCACTGAAAAAGTACTATCGGTCAAAATGTTCTTGAAACGGATTTTAAACAAAGTTCAAATGTGACCTTGACCTTTGATCTTGGTGACCCCAAAACAATAGGGCACATCCGATGGTCATGGGCAACAACTGTGTAAAGTTTCATGATCCTAGGTCAAACAGTTCTCAAGTTAGAAACGGAAACGAAATTGTAAATTTTGACTACTCCCCCCCCATCATATTAAAAACTTCAAAGTGGCATAACTCTGAAACTAATAAATGGATCAAGATGAAAATTGCAGGTGCACAACTTCATATGATAGGGAACAACCTGATAAAATTTCAGAAAAATTAGTCTAAAACTGTGGGAGGAGAAGAGGACACAAGATTATGTCCACGGACGGACGGACAGACGGACAGACAACCTGATTCCAGTATACCCCCCATAACTTTGTTGTGGGGGGTATAATAACAGCAGTCTAATAAAGAATGATTTTGAAAACATTGAAGTAAAAGACTACTGATTATTAGCATCTCCACTTGCACAATATTTTCTGTGTTACATTGTACATAAATACTGCATGGGTATGATCTACTCTTGTGAAATGATATTTTGTCAATTGTACGCTATCAATTGCCTATTGAGCGAAATTTTCATTTTGGACCAGCCTGAATTTGTCATTTGGAAGATGTTTTGGAATAAATACAGAAGATTTAGAGATTTTTTTAAACATCTCAAATGGGTTTATACGCTTTTATATCTTTTGGTGCATGGTTCTTAATCAATATGACAACATTCTGAAGATGTAAAAGCCCTTTTCATAAATATTAGACAAATGTTCACTAAGTTGATTGAATTGGGTTTAAAGCCATATTCAACATTGTGTTTCATTAATTTTTGTGGCAGCTGGTGCATCTAACCATGCATTTCTAACACCAAAACAAAGTTCCTGATATTTTACACTCCTAAACAAATGCAAGGATCACACAATCATCTGCTAATCCCATTTAATCCTTTTCAAAACAAGGCCTTACCCCGGTTACTCGAAAAAATTTAAGTACGTTCTCAGACTCAAATCTGAGCACTGTACTCAAATCAAACGAAATCCATGTGAACAATTGTATACCCTTCAACGTTGGAGAGTATTCCATTGAAGTTGAGCATGTACTCATGAGTATGTACTTAAGTTTTTTCCAGAAACCAGGGCCTGGTTTTGACAGGGCCTGGTTTTGACGTATCTATGAGAATAGGCTTATGAAAACATTGAGACATAAGAAGAAAATGCTGATGACCAGCATTTTCTCCCTTTGCCTAAATGTTTTCTGTACTACAACGGACACAAGTTTCAGGTTCATGTTCATCCATTTTGTCGTTTGCAGTAGCATTTGAATTGACATATTCCAAATTTTGACTGTTTGGGAAGGGGTCAAAGGGTTAATTCATTGGTGAGAGAATGACACTTGTCTGAAAGTATATCAACCAAGCTGGCATTAGAAGCAGTTGCTGCTTATCAACACAAAAGCCGTCAGAGACGGACAATGCTCCCCGAATAAGGCATTGTCACAATAAATGTATGCCATAGAGAGCACTTTATTGTCAAGGGCATCTGATTTGCTACTCAAACATGAAATTTAATCAAATTCTGACCATTAGACTAGGAGAAATTAGAGAAAAACTGAATTTCACCTTAAGTCCCCTTTTCCCATGACGAGGCCTAAAATGCAAAAGCCGGGAATAGTACATCAGCATTATGTCATAGGGAGTTCACATGGTAAGTCTCATTGGATTTGGCCCAAGGGTTATGGAGAAATTGCTCCGGACGGACAGAATGACGGACAAACAGGACGGACAGACAAAGCGGCGACTATATGCTCTCCCTTCGGGGAGCATAAAAAACCTCGTAACAAGCTGCAGTTAAGAGTTTTTTGTTGAAAATTGACGCAATGCAGAATAAGCTCAGATCGTCACAATTTAAATTTTTTGGTCCTTTCAATTTTCTTTATTTTATAATGAAATGAGAAAAGATACCTTGTAATTTGACATCTGGTAGATCTGACAATCCCTCATATTTGCCTATATAGGCCAGCATCCCAGCACTGTTAAACTCAAACACCTTGTCAGAGGGCTGATTCAGTAAATCAGCTACAAACTTTCCTTCTCTCTCAGCGACCTAAAGAAATATAGAAATTTTAGTATGATACTTCTAGCACAATTTAGAATAGTTGTTATATCTTAAAAGCATTGCAGGAAAATTACCTCGTTCGAGTTGGAAATGTAATACATGTATTAGCCAGGAAGATTAAAGTTTAGTGCAAAACTATTTTAAAGATATACAAAATTTTCACAATTTAACCCATATATTACCGTGATGAACACGGGAGAATATGCTCTTTAATACAAACACAAGGATCAATTACAAGTATTTCTCAGAACCTTTTAAACATAATTATGTTAGAAACCATGGAAACAAAATTGTACCTGCGCTGTACAAGGCAGAGGATACTCTTTGATATCAGCACAATCACCGATGGCAAATTTATCTCAAAATTAATCATATTTATAGCCGCGTGCGATTTAGGCCAGAAGTTGTCTTCTGGAAGAAGAAGATGCAGTCTGGTTCCCGCCTCTGATACACTACGTAGTATTTTTTCTTCTACGTAGTGTATCAGAGGCGGGAACCAGTCTCTTCTGGAAGAGCTCTACCGGCCTAAATCGCACACGGCTTTGATAAGTAACCATGGAAACAAAATATTAACTGAACAGTGCAAGGCAGAGGATACTCTTTGATATCAGCACAATCACCGATGGCAAATTTATCTCAAAATTAATCATATTTATATAAGTAACCATGGAAACAAAATATTACCTGAACAGTGCAAGGCAGAGGATACTCTTTGATATCAGCACAATCACCAACGGCAAAGATATCTCCAGACTTGTCCCCTAGTATTTTAACTAGCCTTTGTGTGCACTATAGTCTGGAAAATATTGAGGCAAAAGAAGAAAATGCTGATTATCAGCATTTTCTTCTTTTGCCTCAATATTTTCTCCTGTCTCTTCTAATACCGACATCAAAACAATGTCATGTTTCGGAAAGGGTTTATTACAATATTACCTGTGCTGTGCAAGGTAGAGGATTCTCTTTGATATCAGCACAACGGGACAGCAAATATATCTCCAGAATTGCCCCTAGTATCTTTAACTAGCTTTTTTGTACAATATAGCATGGAAAATATTGAGGCGAAAGAAGAAAATGCTGATCATCAGCATTTTCTTCTTTTGCCTCAATATTTGTTCCTGTCTCTTCTAATACAGACATCAAAACAATGTCATGTTTGGGAAATGGTTAATTTCAATATTACCTGAGCTGTGCAAGGTAGAGGGTACTCTTTTATATCAGCACAATCACCAATGGCAAATATATCCCCCGATTCATCCCCTAGTATCTTTAACTGTCTGTCTGTTAATATCTGGAAGAACAGAATTCAAATTCCTAAAGCATCATATTTATTTGAAAATATGATTGACATTTCAATTTGAAATGGATCTCCACGGATGACCTTGGTAAAGTCCTACAAAGCTTTCACTTGATAATAATTTATCATTTATTAACTTATCAATACTGCCATTCAGTAATAACAGCTAAATCGCTAATACTTTTTCCCCAGATATCTTGGAAAAGGTGAAGTTTATTCAATTTTATCTCTTAAAAACAAATATTTTAAAGTTATACAAATGCAATGAATACAAATTGATACATAGAGTTATTATCAACCTGTCCATGACTTTTTTTGGGTGTATCTACATTTCAGCATTTTCTCCTTTTTCTTTATGCTTTCCAATGCTTTTTTGATCACTACTCCAAAACAAGGGATAACGAGTTTCACTCACCTGTCCCCGACTGTTTTTCGGTATATCTAGGTCCTTAACAAACTGTCTAGGAGCCAGGCCTGTACTCCACACAACAATACCGCAAGGTATCTTTTTACCGCTCTTTAGATGGACATGGTCTGAATGCACAGCTGAAGGTAGAAAAAATGTAGTTTTTCATAATCATAGTAAACTTCTATGATTTTCTTTATTTATGGTGTACTAGGTGTTTCACGCAAAGATAAGTTAAGATGAAACTAAATAACTTTCAAAAGTACTGTTACAAGATATGGATATTGAACTAATAGATACCATCAAACTGTCAACTGAACAACACATATCCAATCAGTCTGTACATAATGTACAATCTGATCCAGATCCAATTGTTCCCTAATAGCTATTTACTAGCTGTAGCAACTGTAAATTATCAGAATGTAACCTACTCCAAAATCAGGCCTCAACTTATGGTTTGGAAGAAATTCTGAATGCCATTTTCATCCCTTATTGGTAATTTCGTTACAAATATAATCATAATGTCATATTATGTTACCTGTTACAAAATCTTGTTCAAGAGTAAACCCCTTTCTCTGTTTGATCTTTTTCTCTGCGTAGTCCCGTAACTTTTGATCGAATGAGGCTAAAATCTGGTTAGATTCTACAAGTGTGACTCTCACATCTTCTCTCTTGTGTTTATATAATCTGGCTACATCCTAAAATAAATAAATGAACCTATTACCAGACGCCAAAATTTTAGACTTGTCCAAATTAACCCTTTCCCAAACAAGACCTGGTTTTGACGTCCCTGATAGAAAAGGCTTGGGAAAACATTGAAACAAAAGAAGAAACTGCTGATAACCAGCAGTTTCTCCTTTTGTCTCAATATTTTCTATCCCATATTTTACATGAATTCTATTTTTAATAACTTCTATTTTGTCATTTGTTGCAGTCTTTGAAGTGGATCACCCAAAAATTTTGTCGTTTGGGAAAGGGTTAAAGGATGTTGCAGGCAACCATTTTAAGTGAAAGAAATAGTACATTTTTTTTAAAATCTTTCTTGGTAGAAAACATTGTGGCAAACAAAGAAATTGCTTGTTACAAGCAATTTCTTTATTTTCCACAATGTTTTACCTTAAGTCTTCTTAGTGGGGAGTCATTGTGTGGGAATGGGCCGACTATTTCTGAAGCAATGCCTGGTATTGATGACACTGATAGAAAAGGCTTGGGAAAGCATCAAGACTAAGGAAGAAAATGCTGAAACCTTTGGCTCACTATTTTGTGTGCTCACTGTGCTTTATTTGTATAGAAATCCATTCTTCATTACTATGAATTTTGTTGTCTGCAGCAGCTTTTAACCTTTTGCTAAACAAAAGCTTGTTTTGGCATACTTAATCGGAAATGCATGAGGAAACATTGAGCATTTTTAGCAAACCAGCATTTTCCTATCTAGCCTAAGTATTTTCTGTGCTTCAATGTACTATTATCCAGCCATTGTCAACATAAATCTTTCCTGTGTAGCTGCTTGTAAAATTGGAACCCCCATTTTTGACCATTTGGCAAATGGAAATCAGTCCTACCTGTTCCACAAAGTCATAGATTTCCGCTCCAAACTCCACACCAGTCGGTCCCCCTCCGACAATTACAATGTGTAACAGTCGCTGACTCTCCTCTTTACTCAATGTTGGCTGCGTGGCTAGCTCAAAGTTCGTTAAGATACGATTCCTGATCTTACGGGCATCTGCAACTTCCTGACAATAGAAATCCAACATAGTTAATATCTTTTCATGTTCTCTCAAAATCAATGAAAGGATAAAAGATTGCGTCCATGTTATGCCATCCTTTTCACTTTCATGTAATCAATAATTCAAATACATAAGAAACCATTTTAGTCTGACAATAGAATAACATTCCAATAGTGCCTAGGTAAAATCAACCAGATAAAAAATGCAGTAATCTGAGCTTAATAAAATTTTCTATTGTTTTGACAAAAATATGAATAAATGGTGTTATATTATGTGCAGAGCTCCAGATAAGAGGGGGTGGTGACATTAAAAAAAAGAAAAATTTCATCAAACCCTATGCTGTGGGTACTCATAAGAATTGTCCCATCGAGACGATTCAAATGAGTACCCACAACATAGGGTTTGGATTTGAAATAAAAAAGTTAGTAAGTCTTCACCCCCTCTTATCTGGAGCTCTGTATATGTGTTACAATGGCAAGCTCAATGAATTAACAAAGAAGCTGATCTGAAATGTTTTTACAGGCATAATTGAAGGCCTTCTTACCTTTAGAAAGAAAGCATTTTCCTCCACTCCAGGGGTATTAAATGTGTTACTAAACGCTCCTACACCAATAACAAGCTTGTCGTAGCTGAGATCGTAGAACGAGTCCGGCTTTAACACGCTCTGGACTTGCAAAATCTTGTGTTTAAAATCTATCCCTGCAGCTCTGGATACATGATAATGGTCAGTCTGCCTAAATCCCGAGTTTCTGATTGGTTCAATGATAGACCTGGAAAAATACAAGATGTGTATGTGAAATTCCAATGCACCCAAAAGTGGCCAAGTTTTCGGACAGACAGACAGATGGAAGGACAGACAGAAAGACACTAGTAAAACAATATGCCCCAGATTTTTCTATACAGGGGCATAAAAATGGTAACCATGTCAAGAACAAGGGCTGGATTTCATGTCCCTAAAGCAGAAGCTAAAGAAAACATTAGAAGGGAAAAGAAGAAAATGCTGATAACCAGCAACTATAAGCTTTGACACAATCCTAATTATGCAGATTTTCTTTCCAATGTTCTATCTCTAAAGTAAACTGGAAACCCACCTAAATTCAAGTGTCCCAACAGTTGTACTACAGAGCAGCGGAGTAAACAGGAAATGGTTTCTCGGACTGACGACGATAACATCAAACTTCTTCTTGTCGATATTGCGTAGTACACTATAACTTCCCCAGCCTGTCCCTAGAATGATCAACTTCTGTCGTCCGTTTGTAGGCTGTGTGTAACATCGTACAAGACTTTGATGCCTATTTTCTAGCTGTATCAGGAAATGTCCTCTAGTTCTCAATAAACTTGGTAGGCCTAACATATTTTTATGGCAACAAAGTAATCTTGTTAATTCCAATCTGTTTATGTGAGCACATTATAGTCAAGTAAACTGACAGTTTTGCATCAGCTTTGCATACATGTCAATTCCCTCTCCTTTTTAAAAGTCATTCTGGAATTGTACAATTCTAAATTTCACTTTACATTCCAAAATTTGTACAAAAACTAACATTAATCAGCTTTGGTGTAAACAAAGAAACAATATACATGCAAAAATGTTCAAAAACAATCACACTTTTCTTGACTTTAGATTTTTACATTATCAAGAAAGAGAAAGAAACACCTTTTGCCTTAGCCTATAATAGCTGAATAATTCCCATGTTAGTGTTAACCTAAGCTTGGTAATCATCAAACATATATAGATCTGTAAACATTCTATTCCATCTTATGCAACAACTTGGGTTTTGACATCAAATTGGGAATTTCATCATCATCATTGTTATGTCATTTTTCTAATTATTGCAAATAAGGAAAAAATAAACCCTTTCTAAACCCTTTCCCAAACAAGACCGGGTATTGACATCCCTAATAGAAATGGCTTGGGAAAAAATTTAGACAAAAGAAGAAACTGTTGATAACCAGCAGTTTCTACTTTTGTCATAATATTTTCTGTGTAATTTCATACACAAATTCTACCATTAACAACATCTCTTTTATTGTCTGCAGCAGCTTTCAAATTGTCTTAAAATTTTACCGTTCGGGAAAGGGTTAAACAAAACCTGGTTTTGACATCGCTATCAGAAAAGTTAGAAAAGGCTTGGGAAAGCAATGATTGAGGCAAAAGAAGAAAATGCTGCTTATCAGCATTTTCTCCTTTGCTAATCAGCATTTTCTCCTTTGCCTTATTATTTTCTGAGCTATTCCATACACAAAACGCATCTTCATCAACATGCATTTTGCCATCTGCAGCACCTTTTAACCCTTTCCCAAACGGCGAAATTTTAAAAAGTTTTCCACCTACAAAACTACCACAAATAACAAAATGGAAGTTATTAAAGACCAAATTTGTGTAAAATATGGCATAGAAAATATAGAGACAAAAGGAGAAACTGCTGATCATCAGCAGTTTCTTCTTTTGTCTAAATGTTTTCCCAAGCCTTTTCTATTAGGGACGTCAAAACCAGGTCTTGTTTGGGAAAGGGTTAAATTATAACTGTCTGAATTCTTCCTGTTTGGTAAAGGGTTTAAGAGTTAGAGAGCTTCATTTTGTAAGTGCTAAACCTTCTCTGAATATTTGCCCCATATCAGATAACCTCTCTATAATCCTTTGCCAAATAAAAATTGTACTGACATCTTCTATAAGAGAGGGCTTTGGAAAGAATAGTGGAAAAAAGAAGAAAATGCTTTTGTATGATGACATGACAAGTATTTTCTCATTTTCCATCAATGCTTGCCATGCTATAATGATCTTCATCTATCTTGCTTTTCTTTACATTTGATTTGTTGCTTGCAACAGCAACAGCCTTTTAATAAAAATTTTCACTGCCCATCCTTGACTTTTCTCTTCTCAATTGGAGCATTCTGGTTTTCTCCCCGATAAAAGTCCTTCAGTAAGTTGACAGCCCTTTCTGCCATCAGTCCCCCGATACAGAGTAACTTTGGCCCCAAACTTGGCAGGTCATCCTCGTGAACATTCAGTATGGAGCCACAACCTCCAAACCTCTCATTTCTACATCCATACACAACATTAGTGATTCCAACTTGACGAAGAGCGGCAGCACACATGATACAAGGCTCTACAGTCACATATAATTCACATTCACGGAAAACTTCCTTCGATTCTAAATCTTGTTCCGAACACCATTTTAGTACTTGGTCTATTGCAACAATCTCTGCATGCCTTGTTGCATTTTTAGTTTCATTTACTTCGTTCCTTCCACTTGCAAGAACATCATCTCTGTATACAATAATGCAACCAACAGGCACTTCTCCGTTCTTTAGAGCATTTTCTGCATACTCAAAAGATTTCTCCATCCATCGACTTGTTCTATTATCTTCACCATTCATTGTGGCTGGAATAATGAATCTGACAACTAAATTAATTACAATTGTATTCTATGTCTCTGAGAAAATACTGAAGCAAACGGGGGAGAAGGCTGCTAATCTGCACTTCCTTCTTATCTTTTGCATCAAAGTTTTCCAAACTCATACATGTATACGCAGTGCAGGGCTTTTCTTCCTTCTATAACAGGGGCCGAAATTCGGTGGCTTCCCAATTGGAAAAGGGCTCCTTTTTTCCCAATTTCAGAGTAAGAATTTCCCAATTTTCAAAACTAAAACTCTCAAAATTTGGAAAGTAAATAAAGATCATTTACCAACTGGCAATTTGAGTCACAAAGAAGCAGTATATCTTCTTTAATTC
Source organism: Fragum sueziense (assembly GCA_963680895.1). Classification (NCBI taxonomy): domain Eukaryota; kingdom Metazoa; phylum Mollusca; class Bivalvia; order Cardiida; family Cardiidae; genus Fragum; species Fragum sueziense. The sequence goes on along the minus strand of OY804603.1, from coordinate 19,375,195 downwards.
AGTTATTCTGTTTATAAAGAGTGTTGTTTAAGAAAATGTATTCTCATTTCTACATTTATTCCCATTTATTATTTTTTCCCAATTTGACCAAAATCGCGCTAAAATTTCCCAAAATGACTGACCAGGGCCCCTTCCGAATTTTTGGAAGAAAAGCCCTGCAGTGATTTTGTTACAAATTTAAGCGGAAGAGTCCTGGGACACACTTGTTCCCAAAACAATGAGTCCAATATTGAAACATATGAGTCTTTGAAAGACAATGTAGATAACACTTTGAAAATGTTAGCATTCTGGGACTCACTGAATATTTTTCAATGAGTCCTGAGAAAAAAATGTGAGTCAGGGACTCGGGACTCGCAGGTAACAAAATCCCTGTATACGTGTACCCATTATAAATAATTATATAATTTTCAGGATCTTTGCGTCGCTATATGGAATTCCCCTAAGTCTTGCATAAATGCACACATCGATGAACAATGAAATTATGAATGAAGCTTTGAAAAAATGAAGGAAAGGAGATCTTCGACTTCATGATGGTCGCGAAAACTAATGACTTTATGTGTGCTGGGTTATATGGCAAACAATCCAAGATTCTCTATTTGAATAAGACTTGCTCGTTAAAGAAATATATATAAAAAGTATTTAAATATTAGATCTACTCAACCTTATAGTTCTTTTTACTTTCGAAAAGCACCACCTTGACCTATTTTGCAACAAGTTTTAACAACAAGTTTTTTTTTGTTGTTAAAACTTGTTGCAAAATAGGTCAAGGTGGTGCTTTTCGAAAGTAAAAGAACTATAAGGTTGAGTAGATCTAATATTTAAATACTTTTTATATATATTTCTTTAACGAGCAAGTCTTATTCAAATAGAGAATCTTGGATTGTTTGCCATATAACCCAGCACACATAAAGTCATTAGTTTTCGCAACCATCATGAAGTCGAAGATCTCCTTTCCTTCATTTTTTCAAAGCTTCATTCATAATTTCATTGTTCATCGATGTGTGCATCTGGGACTCACTGAATATTTTTCAATGAGTCCTGAGAAAAAAATGTGAGTCAGGGACTCGGGACTCGCAGGTATGGTAAAACTGGGTTCTTACCTGTCTTTGGTCCAAGCTGCCACCTTGGAATTCAATGATAGGGGTCTTTGAACCTCGATTACCACCGATTGTCTTTCACTAGGTTAATTCTACGTCTATCTCCATTAGCGTCATCCATAGTAAAAGCGGCTGGTTCCAGTCTCGCCGCTGGAAGACACTGATAAGCTGGGATCCAGCGAATGATGTAATTCCCGGAATCCACCCGGTACTGTACTCGATTCGCCCCAAGGAGGGATCGTACCTAAGTCTACTACACTCCCCCCGGTTTTATAAAATAGGCCATCCCCCTAGGGAGTTGACATGAAATTGATCCTCAGCCATGCAGGATTCTAAATGCTGGAGCAATCATCCCATATCCTACTGACCCGTGAACATCCCCAATAGCTGGAGTTGTTATTCAAAGGAAATCCAGCATTTGCAGGTATTAAGAATCTTATTCAATCACCATGTGGTTCTTATTGTGACTCCTTCATCAACCCTCCGTTACTTCTTTTAGAGTCTTCTTTTAGAGTCTGACTGTTTCTCTGGTCAATCTGTACTGACAGTCCAGAAAAACACCGTTATACCTGCTATATCTCCTGCGAAACAGTCCATATGGATCTTTCGCCCAGTGGTATAAACATTCAATTCCCCCAAGCATTATTTTAAGTTTTCAACAGACAGGGATTCTTCGTCCTAACGAATGTGCTTGTCTACTAGACTACTACCTTGGTGAACTGACTGAACTCTATTGTCTCTGCCAGTACCATTTTCTTTGCAGTCGGCAAGTCAAAGCCATTTTCACCTAGAGCTTTATCCCTGGATAAACAAATGACTAACATGTCCCTTGGCTCTTGATCTATCCGCCAGTTTCCCGTCGCTGTGTATGCACCTGTCTGTAGCATTTTGGACCACGGTACCTCAAGGTCATAAATTGTCCTTTCTGACAGTTTATCCCTAGGCATTTTTGCTTGCCTTGGAACAATTATGATTACCGAGGACTTCGTACTATATGGGGAATCACTAGACGAGATCTGCCTTGCGACTCCGTTTTCCCCATAGGTACGTCTCTGGTCCTTGGACCTACTTTTTGGGGCTTGATCCCTTTTTCTCTCTTAACCTGGGTTATTCCTTCCCAGTCTTCTCCTTTTGGTGTCTAGACCTCTCAGTTGCCTTGACACAATGGTAAACCAATCTCTTCGACGACATCCTCTTTGAATGCGTTGTCTCGTTTGATTGCAGTCTGACATTAAACCAGTCCACAATTGCCCTTGTCTACCTTTTTTTCTGACTGATCATTTTTGGGAAGCCAAATTATTATCTTTCATCTAGAAGAGGTCCAACTGTTCAGTTCCTGCTGGGACTCTACTATCCTCTCTTGTAGGACATTGCTATACTTTAGTTGCATTGCAAGTCTCTATTAGAGTCTGTACTTAGCTGTTCAAAATGTCTTAATTAAATTCCAGGATCAAATGGAAATGTCCCCTGGACTTCAACTGTCTCAATTTCCAGAGTGGTTGGGACTTTACCTCTATCTTCTGTCACTTCCAGAGACTCAACCTTTGTTATGTTTGCTGCATTCAAACTTTCCGGAATACTTTCAGTTTCATCCGGTGGCTCCTCTTTCAGGGCATGTGAATACACATTAACTGTGTGCTCTTTAGAGACTACCTTTGGAATGACTTGTGTCCCTTCCCCTAGTTCCTCTGTTTCTGTTATACACTTGACCCTTGCTGTGTGTTCTGTGGGGTTTCTTGTCTCCGCATTACACTCGACCTTTGCCGTGTGCTTAATGCATTTCTCCTCTGTAATGGTTTGTTTGTATTCCACGGGTTCTTCAGTCTCCACATGACACTCGACCTCTGCCGTGTAATCACTGTGGTTTACTTCCAAAACAGCTAGTTTATCAGACTCGACTCTGGCCGTGCCCTTCAAACTTTCCATACTACTTTCATCTTTCTCAAGATTGGCCAACTTATCATCCGTAAAGATAGTGTACAGAGTGTGGAAGGACTGATACATTTCCATGACATCATAAGTGCGAAGAGTGTTTTCTTTGTTCAAATGTCCATCTCCCATTTGCTTGTCTTGCAGACTATCTTCCATTTCAGCAGATTTAGTTTCTGACTCGGCCTTTACCGTGCCAAAACTTGTGCCAACCTCCGCATGAGTAGCTGTTGTGTCCTTTTGCTCACCACCATACAAGATATTAAATGCTTTGCCAAGATCTGTTGCATCTTCTGTCACAAGGCCTTTGTTTTCCTTGGTCGAATCTCGGCCTACAGGTCCGACCCCGATGAGTTTAAATCATCATCCCTCTTGGTATGAATTGCATTTACATGTTTAGTGGTATATGGACATTCTCTTGCAAAATGCCCAGTTCTCCCGCATCCTAGACATGCCTCCATTTTGTTCTGAGGAACAGTTCTCTGTCTTTGTGTTGACAGTGAAGCTTGAACCCCCTTCATGCATGTCGTCAATTCGGTCATCTTTCTTGCAACATCTTCCAAACCGCGTTCCATTTTGCTGACTCTGGATTCAAATAGTTCGGACTGTTTGAAAGACACAGACTTTTTTGCCTCACCTTTCAGTAGTCTATAAGCGGTTTGCACTGACCTTGTGCCTGGATCATTCCTCTCTTTGACTTCCTCACTTCTTACGTTCCTAACATCCCTTCTTGTTTGGCCATACATGACCTTATCAGTCTGCTGGAACCATCTGACCTTGTCCAATGCGTCTTCAATTGAGCCTGGTCTACATGTTAGGGCATAATGACCAGCCTCCTTGTCTAAACATCCCTGACAGAATCTCATTGTGGCTTGCCTGTAAATCTGCCCGTCTGTTAAATCAGGGAATGCTTGCATTGCTAATTGAACAACTCTGTCTGCCCATTCCACTACTGTTTCTTTTTGGCCTTGAGATGCACATGTGAACCGTAGTTGACTGGTTTCTGGCAAATCACACACATCAAACCGCCTTTCCATCCTATCCATGATTTCTTGGAATGCGATGCCAGGAATTCTTCTAACTAAATTTGTGAAATATTCACTGGCTGTTCCCTCCAGACACCAGCACAATGTGTTCAGTCTTTCTTTTGAGCTCCAATGTTGGCCTGTCGCGAACATTTTAAATTTAGTAGCAAAGGCCCGCCAGTCTCCCTTTCCATCAAACGAAATACTTTCGGGAATTGACATATTCGGTGCCCTCATGTCAGCCTCTTCATCGCAACGTTGCCTTTGTCTATGCACATTGTACCTGTCTCCATACTGATCTTGATTGTGCACACTCTGACAATGACCATAGTCCTCTTCTTGAAACTTGTTTGCGTAAGACCTAGGCCTATACCTTGGTCCCTCTTGACATCCGGCGAATCTGCTGTAATCCCGCATGGGCTCTGACTTAAATGGCATTGCAGAATAGAAATTATCATAGCGAGCTTCCCTCTGTCTGTAAGAACAAACATTCAATACCCTTTCATACTGCATGGGTTCATCTTTCAAATAATGATCCCGCCTGAAAGGTCCATCGTTGCATCTCTCGTATTCCGACCTTGACCACTTGCCAGAATTTTGACTGCCAGTATAGACGTCTTTTTGCCTGTACTGGGGTTCTGCAGTATAGACTTTATTTTGCCTGTACAGAGAACCTATATCTTCTTTATAGCCTTGCTGGCTGCACTGACTGTCATCAGTATAGACTTTTTGTTGCCTGTACTGAGAACTTCTATCTTCTCTAGCAGTGTTGGCACCTTGATGTACATATTGGTCAACTGCAGTATAGACTTTTTGATGCCTGTACTGAGTATCTCTGTCTTCTTCGTGGATATCTGCAGTATAGACGTTTTGCCTGTACTGAGAATTTCTCTCCTCTACCTCCTCCCTCTTTTCTGCTTTTAGGGTTTGTTGCTGACTTTGTGATGAAGAAACCTCAAATGCCTCTTCAAATGGTGAGAAGTCCAGGTATGGCAGCATGTGTTCTGCATTCCTTAGACCAAGGTTGCAGAATATGTCTTCTGTCAAATTGCCATTTTTCTCACGCTCCACCAAAATCATGTGCGCCAGCTTTTTATTAATACTCCCAAACCCTATCAAGTCACCTGCCATACAGTAATTGATTTTTATCTTGGCTCTTGGACGATATCGACCCAAGTCCATGACTATCATTCACTGCAAAGCACTAAGAAAGGTGGTGTTTAGTAAACAAATAACATGTAAAACAATTAGAGACACCTAGACAATATAATTAGAAAGAATTCTTCAGAGAAAAAGTAAGTCTAAATCACCTATTTGAGTAATTGAGAACAGAAAAGGTGATGTCAATCAAGTTAAACAAGCAACAACTTTCAGGGCCTTCAGTACTTTGAAATTTACTAAACTAGGTAAGAGTGGCTCTGAATTAAAATATTTAACTTGAATTAACCCATAGTTGAGTAGAAATTGGGAAATATTGAGCTAAAAAAATTAGACCACTTGTGTAACAGGTTTCCAGTACTTTCAGCTCTTTGATTTTATCTTTCAAAAGTCAAAACACTCAATATCAAGAAATAGATGTGTTCCATACACAAAAGGTTGAAGATCTATGAATAGTTTTCCCAAAATTATTAAATCTCAGAAATGCACAACTTACAGTGCTTGCAGCCCTTTGATTTTGAATTGCAGCCGACACTTTTTTTTTTTTTTTTTTTTTTTTTTTTTTTTTTTTTTTTGTTAATTCAGATCTGCAAACCTGAATTCAGAGTGAAACCAAAGCAAAAAAATATAAGGATTTTACGGCTGCTTATTAATTGTCTAGAGTCTCAAACAATGTGGGAAAAGAAAAAGATGGGAGACAACACAAAATGTAAACGAGCTGTTAGTCTTGAAAGACAAAACACACACAAAAACATAAAACGAGTTGAAGAATCACAATAGTGTTCACAAAAGAATTGTTGAATTTTGATTTTAGAAGCTAAAAACAATTTTGGAATGTTTCTTTTGACCCAAATTACTGCGCATCAATTTTTGCACAGAGCGGAAGTGACCTAAATCTGCCGCGAATTTCAGAAAAGGAAAATAGAAAAACTGTCAAATAAGCAAAATATGAAATATTAATGCCAAAAACGAGTAGCAATTTCGCTGTTTTGTTGTTTTTTACCTTGATTAGATAACCCAGGAAGTCCAAAATCGGCAAACAGCTGAGTTTGCAATCGGCGTCTGCCACAAGCCTGACAAATCACTTTTGCAGAAAATGAATGCAATTCCTGAATTAATCTTATCGAGGTACCATCGATGCTCACCCGATAAGCTTAATGGTACTCTGATCTGACGTACAGACGACAAAATTGTTATTCCTCTCACGAATGACTAAGTCGAATGCCGGTAGTCGGATTTTCCCAAATTATGCGTTACAGGACGAAATCGACAACGCCACTATGGTAAAACTGGGTTCTTACCTGTCTTTGGTCCAAGCTGCCACCTTGGAATTCAATGATAGGGGTCTTTGAACCTCGATTACCACCGATTGTCTTTCACTAGGTTAATTCTACGTCTATCTCCATTAGCGTCATCCATAGTAAAAGCGGCTGGTTCCAGTCTCGCCGCTGGAAGACACTGATAAGCTGGGATCCAGCGAATGATGTAATTCCCGGAATCCACCCGGTACTGTACTCGATTCGCCCCAAGGAGGGATCGTACCTAAGTCTACTACACAGGTAACAAAATCCCTGTATACGTGTACCCATTATAAATAATTATATAATTTTCAGGATCTTTGCGTCGCTATATGGAATTCCCCTAAGTCTTGCATAAATGCACACATCGATGAACAATGAAATTATGAATGAAGCTTTGAAAAAATGAAGGAAAGGAGATCTTCGACTTCATGATGGTCGCGAAAACTAATGACTTTATGTGTGCTGGGTTATATGGCAAACAATCCAAGATTCTCTATTTGAATAAGACTTGCTCGTTAAAGAAATATATATAAAAAGTATTTAAATATTAGATCTACTCAACCTTATAGTTCTTTTACTTTCGAAAAGCACCACCTTGACCTATTTTGCAATTTTGGCAGAAATTACACCAGCACCGGTTGTTGTAATCACCGTACTTAACCTGCACAGAGAGTATGGTCGGAGTTGCAGGTAGCTGGTAAGTACACAATTTTAGTAAAATGGTATTATGAAGTAAGCTGGTTGGTACTTAGGTAAAATGGGACATTATATTGTAATTATGGATTGCTGACGTTTTTATAGGAAAATATGTGTGCTTTAGATATTTGACAAATTTATCACCAATGACTCCAACATTGCGGAAAAAATTTTAGTTGAGCTCATAATAGACATGTCATTTTTTTCATATCGTTTGAAATATTTCAAGATGAAAATTCTAAATTTTTCAACAAAGAAATATCTGTCGTTTTAAAGATATGCATATTTTTTTCAAAAATAAATTCTTTCAAATGATAATAGATTTATTCATTTGATATAATTCAGGAGAAAAAAAATCCCATCTCCATCATTCTCTCCCTTTTTATCGATTGTTCAATCATAATGAATCTTATGCATTTTTGCAATTGAGCAGATGAAAATTTTGTGGTCTAGAAATATCTCTGCGAAGAAACGCATAAATCTCCTGTCTTAAATATGTATGTAGTATTTAAATTCATATCTGAAAATGAAAACAAAAATATATCTATCTTATTTCTTCATTTATGACCCCCTTTCCCTAAAAAGTATCCTTTCTTTGTCGATCATTTGCATAAGTTAAATCACTTAGTTTCAAAATTGAATTTGAAATTATTACAAACTCCCTAAAACTGTCAAAAATATTTCCTAAAAAACTCGTGTCTGTACCCGTTTTAAATGTGATAGTTGCTCTAATATTACCCTTTCCCCTATTTTCTCCTCCTAGCGTCGTCCACGAGACCAGAGGTTTCGAGTTCGACCCCCGGTAGCAGAGTTCTTAGACTTTTCATCGGCCCATACATTCAGCACGAATACTAGTGTAGTTCCAAGGAAGCAGAATCAAAGGTGATTCATGTGAGTTGAAGAAACTTACTTCTCAATCGATGTTACATAAATACGTTCAATGCAATGTCTTAATGGATCTCTTACTTCTTAACAAATAGAAATCAACAGGTTGTTGTCAACTGTACAAAATCATCCAAATCCTTGATTACAAGTGGAATTCCACAGGGAAGTGCCCTTGGCCGGATACTTTTCCTCCTATATATAAACGACTTGCCAGAATGCCTATCAGTGCGCAAAAAAGGTTTTTGCAGATGACTCGAAGCTGTACAACTGTATCAGCACAGAACAAGATGTTTCAGATCTTCAAAGTGGTCTAGACGAAGCTATAAAATGGGGCGAAGACTGGAAAATGTTTTACAATGCTGAAAAATGCAAACATCTACATATTGGTAAAAAAAGAATTAACTCACATTATAAAATGAACATAGATGACCAAAATTAAACTGTTGAATAAGTCCATAGTGAAAAAGACCTTGGAATTACTGTTGACTCAAACTTGAAGTTTTTAGAACATATCCACTACAAAGTTAAAATTGCTAACAGAAATATCGGCCTAATTTTCAAAAGTTTCACATTTATGGATAAGGATATGTTCTTGTCTCCATACAAATCCGTCGTTAGACCCCGCCTTGAATATGCGAACTGTGTTTGGTCCCCATATTTAAAAAAAATTGTATTGCGGTAGAGAATGTGCAACGAAGAGCAACGAAAATGGTCCCATACCTGAAATAATACTTGGACTTCCAACACTTGAATATCGCAGAACTAGGACTGACCTAGTCGAAGTATATAAAATATATTCCATAACATTGATAACACCAATAAAGAAAACTTTTTGAAATTATCAATTAATCCAGGGACAAGAGGAAATTCTCTTAAAATATTAAAAAATTGTGCAAGATTAGAGATTAGAAAAAAATCTTTTCAAACCGCGTTGTTAACATGTGGAATAGTCTAACGGACAAAGTAGTCTTGCCACCCTCCCTAAACAGTTTCAAGAGTCAACTGAACACATACTGGAAGGACAACCCCGTAAAGTTTAAACTGTCATGCTACACTCCAAGAAGCAATGCCAGTGACGTTATCTTAAAGCATCAAGAAAGGCAGACGTTGCCTACATACTCGTAGATGTCGACAGTGGTAAAAAATAGTGAGAAATTGATAGTAAGAGTAGACTATTTCGATTTCTGTATACCTTTACAGTTCTATTATTTTAAGCCTACACATTCATTGACGCTCGCCTGAATCTTTTTATCTATTACATTTACGTACCATTCTTTTATATATGGGCCATCATACCCATGACATGACAGTGTTCTCCCAAGCCCTATAAGCCGTATGCCTCTGCACCATTAGACCTTCAAGTATTCACGTTAAACCGGTGTAATCATAATCAACCTACAGCGTCAAAAGTAACATGTTGATAACGTCACACTCTCATACGCCCCTGATCGTTAGACCCTAACCCTAACCTAACCGGCTTTAACTTTAAGCACTTGATTTGGTTTTGAAATAAAAGGAGTACTCCGAGTAAAACAGAATGGCCCAATCAAATCCACTCGAGATGGTTGATTACAGTGGAAATAAACCGCGTGACGTCACACATTGTGGTTGTCAAACTCGGAATATTTGGCGTGCCTATCTCGAGATTTACAGGACACAATTTCCGTTCAAAAGTCATATTTACTTTCACTTTCACGAAACTTTCAGGTAGTGAACAACTAGGCACCGTTACATCAATTATGGATGCATGGAAAGCCGATTTTCAAAACTGGTGTGTTCAGACGTTTGTTGAGGAAAAAAGCACCCACTCCTCCGTGACGAATGAGTTCGTGACCAGAGTGTTGACCTACATCAGAACTCCTGAGATAGAACGGGATGCCTACCTAACAAATGTCGGATTTACAGATACACAAAGGGCCAAGTTTAAATATAAGGTAGCGATCTTTACATGTATTTGCAATTTGGCAATTTCAATGGCGGATCTAGAGAAAGTTAGGAGTGTGTGTGTGTGGGGGGGGGGGGGGGGAAGGAGGGGATTGTGTGTTAAACAAACCCCATCCTCTCTGTCTGTGGCCCCTTTTCTGTTGCCTTATCATAATTTCATTTTGATGTAGAAATTCAGCCAAAATTTTGCAATAATAATTGGGAAAATGAAACTCCTATTTGTAGGATCGAAACCCCTCAACGAAATCCTGGATCCGCTGCAGCAATTCAGGTTTGGTTTTGATTTTGACTGAATTTCTGCATAAAAATTAAATGATCTGGCTTCAGAGGGGGGTTCGTTTGAAACCACTCTGGATCTTCCACTGTATATTATAGCGTAGGCCTTATACGTGATATTAGATAGGGAATGAGTAGTTGCAATAATGTAACAGACTTTTTCATCCTGTCATGAACACGACAATATCATCAAAGTTCATGGAGTATGATATTGCAGCTAGGGAATGAGCTCTAGGCTCCACGATATTTGGAGTGTGAAAGGTTTAGAAAAAGGAATTTTATTGTTTTATATAAATGAGCCAGGATCTGGAAAAACGTCCCTTATAGCATTTGAGAACGACATGGTTCCAGATCAGCCTGCGTATACACGCAGTCTGACCTGGAACCATGTTGTTCTCAAATAGTTTCCTCATGGTCAGTTGCAACTATTTGAGAGTAACATGGATGCTGGCTAGACTGCATTAAGACACAGTATGGTCTTGAAATCTGGCTGCCTCAAATGCTATAAGGGACGTTTTTCCAGATCCCGGCCCAAGTATACTTTTTCTGCATTATAACAGGTAAAAGAGAAGCAGTATGCCTGGATGATAAACCCAACAGTTACTGGTAGTGGTGAACCTGTCCTTACTCTACCAGCTAAAGTAAGTATGAAAATAACATTTTAACCCTTTCCCAAACAGCGACTGGTCCGATAGCAATCAATTTTGTGCTGAAAATAGACTTGGTTCACCGTTATGTTTTGATAAACTGTCAGTGTTGTTATGAAATCTCATAACTGCGGCTTGAATCAAGCCTTAGTTAAGAGATTTTATAACAACACCAATGGAAATACTATTGTTTGTCCGAAATTACCGTATAGCACTTTATTTCTGCGGGGTCAAAATTCTGCGGTTTTTCCTAAATTCGACCGGGTTAAATTTCTGCGTAACTTATTTCTGCGGTCACTCACTTTGCCAAATTAAAGATTTTATTTCTGCGCTATGGAATCTGTTTCCAACATATTTTGAAAGACGATGCTACAGAATATTCAACTTACTCTGTGATGGTAAAGGGATAAGCCTATTCATTTATTTATAAGTCGTTATCGGAAACAATGCCATATACAAATAGGTGTGAAAAGAAAGATGTGTCAAACTGTTACCAATCAGTCAAACTTGTTGACTAACAAAAATGTCCTATCTACACCCAAATTAAAGCTGTATCTACACTATTTTTGAATTAGAAAGAGCTCCATTGTTAGGAAAGCGTGCTCTGCATGAGGGGGTAAGTGTTTCTTTTGTCAAATTTACTGACTAAAGTTGCAGAAAATACCCTACAAACAGGGTTAAAATTCTGCGGATTTTATTTCTGCGGTGCTGTCTAAGACTGCAGAAATAGCAGAAATAAAGTCCCCGCAGAAATAAAGTGCTATACGGTAAGTCACAATTAACTGGATAAAATCATTCCCTATTTGAAAGCTCCTGTAGACGTCACTATTGTTGTAAATTGATGTAGAATTTATGTATATCACAGCATAGAAAATATTGAGGTAAAACGAGAAAATGCTGGTTATTAGCATTTTGTTTGTGATCTATACTCGGTCTTTATCACGGTGGATAATCACATGACTCGGAAAATCATTAATATTTTTGTTAATAATTGACCAAATTTGAATTTGGTTTGAAGCAGAGAAGTTGGGAAAATGTCAGGAATAAGCTATCCATATTTTTGAAATATCAACTGATGAAAAAGTTATTGGAGATAAACAAAAATTTTGGTTGATCTTCAGTAACTTTTATCAGATGATTTCTCAAAAATCCACCACATCCATCTAATGTGTGGCGTCTGTCCACCTTCTCTGATTCAAATTGAATTCAAATCGATCCTGTGTTAACACACTTATTGAAGATTTTCTGACATTGTTGTATCACATGATTATCCACTGTGTTTATAATGATTTTACAAATTTCTTTTCCAGGATGGTTCCAAAGTCAAAATTGTTGTCCCAATTGAGAAGTTCTTCGACATTCTGAAGGCTATACATGAGAATACTGGCCATGCAAAACTGCAGGTGATGATGAGGGAGGTAAGGGATATTAACGCTTTTAACCAAAAACCTTGTGACTACAGCTTGTATAAAGCTGTTACAATGTTTTTATACGCCGCGGTAGGCGGTCATATTTTGGCATCATCTTCTCCGTCTGTCTTTCCATCCATCCGTCTGTACGTCCACTTTTCTTGTCAAGACAACTCGTAAGTTTCTGGCTGGATCTTTTAGAAATTTGGTCAATGTTATCACCTTGATGGGTAGATGTGCATGAAGTAAAGATTATATGGTTCATTGATTTTTGCCTGAGTTATGTCCCCTTAAAACTCTCTGGGGCTTATTGAAATTGCAGCCTTGCGGAGTATATAATTGTGACTTAGACTATGGTACTCTTGTTGGTGAAAAGCAAGGATGTACCGCTGTAACATTTTGGCAAACAAAATATTAGGGATAAAATAATGCCTTGTTTTCAAGTATAAAAATACTTTTTCAAAATCCAAAATGACTCGTTCTTTACATTGTTAAAGCAAATGCACTGGAATCTTCATGTATTTCAGCAGTTTTTTCTGCCATGTTTGCAGATTTAAATGCAGAGTAACAGATAAGAGGGGGTATAGTCTGTAAATATTGACCTGAACCCAATGAATATACAATGAGTTTTTTGTGACACAGAATAATTAATACACGCCAGCAATCCTCTCTGTTGGGCAGAGTTGATAGTTTCCATAAGCATTAGGAATTTGTATTCTGCATATGCTTCTTTGTCAACATATGTTGAGAGCGATTGTTTTGCATTACAAAAACTCATGGCACATTCCACAGGTTTTTGGAGAGTGATTATTTTGCATTACAAAAACTCATTGCACATTCCATAGGTTCAGGTCAATATTTACGGACTATGAAAACATTCTATTGACAATTCTATTTAGTAGCTGCAATACAGAGTTTGATGGAAATAATTGAGAAATTACAATTAGAAAAGTCATTACCCCCTGACCCTGTAGCTCTGCAATTGCTTTAAGTCTTTCCAGGGCTTTTTTTTAAGGTTAAGGGAAGGGGCCCGGGCCCTGAATTTGGCAAAAAATACAACTCTAGGGGAATATTTATTGCTCAATTTTTCGATAAAGAGTTTTTAAGTTTTATCATAAAAGTATATAGAAATGAAATCCAAGTCACAAAAGCCAAGTATATAATATTTAAATAGTCAGATAACACATTCTCTAAGCAAAGATATAACATTTTTGCATGCATAATAACTTTGTTTAAGAGGGGAAAATTGATTCGTTGGGAGTAAATACATCTGTAGGGGAAAAATTTTCTGAGGGGAAAGGGCCTGTAATCGGCCCCAGTTTCTTAGTAAAAGAAACCTATGCTTTCCCAAACAAGAATGGGTTTTAACGTCCCTAGTTGATACAGCTTGGTAAAACATTGAGACAAAAGAAGAAACTGCTGATAACCAGCAGTTTCTCCTTTTGCCTCAATGTTTTCTGGGCTAAAACATAAACATTTTGGCCTTTTGTGATCATTTATTTTGTCTTCTGCAACAGCTTTCAAATTGGAACAGGTCAAAATTTTGCCGTCTGGTAATGGATTAATTCTGTTGTAATACAGATAAAGGACAAGTATGAGCTTCTGCCAAGGAGGGCCGTGGAGCAGTTTCTTAAAGGGTGCCTTGTCTGCCAGAGTAGTAGGCCTCGAGTGAATCATAGTGAGAAAAAGAAGAAACTTTCCACGCCTAACAGAAGGCCATTAGCGGAGAGAGATCATGCATCATATACACCTGCCCAAGTTGGGTTTGCGCAGGCGAAGAAAAAGCCTCGAACTTCCCTGGAATACCATTACGACCAGAGCTACAACAGTGCCAATGACAGTGACTCGGACAGTGAAACGGAGGTATTTGAAACAAAATAAAATTTGTTTTTTGTACTTGAATCTTGTCCGGAGTATACATGCATCTCTAAAAGTATAGTAGCTAGAATCATTTAACTTCATGGGTGTATAGACCTCATCAAGGGGGAGTGCAGTGCACAAGAACCATATCTCTACCTGGCCTATTTTCTGAGTTATTGCCCTTTGTTGTTTTTAGCTCACCTGAGCACGAAGTGCTCGAGGTGAGTTATTGTGGTCACTTTTTGTCCGGCGTCCGTCCGTCCGTCAACATTTGGGGTGTTTATACTCTAGCATCCACAAAAGTTACTCAATCTTGATCAAACTTGGCCAAAACAAGCACGATCATAAGTTCTCGGACAAGTTCGATTATGGGCCTGATCGGACCAGAAAGTGCGGAGTTATCTGCCCTTGAATGTCAAAAAATGCTGTTTTTAAGTTTGTTTACACTCTAGCATCTACAATTATTGATCAATCAAGACAAGACTTGGACATAATGTTGGAGACCATAAGATCTTGGATGAGGATAATTTTCAGTCAGATCTGACCAGAAAGATGAGAGTTATGTGCCCTTGAATTGGGCAAAATTGCCACTTTTTTGCTGTATTCAAAAGAGTTAATCTAAGGGAAGGAACTCTGACACTACTTGTCTTCAGTATAAGTAGAGTTATCTAGTTTGATAGAGGATATAAATAGATTTACACATCCCATTACCAAACAACTAAATTTTAGCCTAGTCCAAAATCATAGGTGTTGCAGACGACAAGTTCCATTGAAAAAAATTTAACATTTTTTGGTCTTTCTTGGTAGAAAACATTGTGGGTAATGAAGAAATTGCATATCACAATGTTTTCCAAAGCCTTTATTTTGTGGGGCATCCAAAAGCGCCAATGTGTGGGAAAGGGTCAATCAAGACAAAACTTGGACACAATGTTGGGGACTATAAGATCTCAGATGAGTTGATTTTCAGTCTGATCTGATCTGAAAGTCAAGAGTTACGTGCCCTTGAATTTGACAAAAATGCCATTTTCGGCTGTTTTCAACCTTTTTTACACTCTAGAATCTACAATTATTATTCAATCAAGACAAAACTTGGACACAGTGTTTTGGACCATAAGATCTGGGATTAGTTTGATTTTCAATCTGATCTAATCAGAAAGTCAAGAGTTATGTGCCCTTGAATTTGACAAAATTGCTGTTTTTTACTGTTTTCGACTTTGTTTACACACTAGAATCTACAATTATTGACCAATCAAGACAAATCTTGGACACAATGTTGGAGACTATAAGATCTCAGGTAACTTCGATTTTCAGTTTGATCTGATTAGAAAGTCAAGAGTAATGTGCCCTTGAATTTGACAAAATTGCCATTTTCGGCTTTTTTCAACCTTTTTTACACTCTAGAATCTACAATTATTATTCAATCAAGACAAAACTTGGACACAATGTTTTGGACCATAAGATCTGGGATTAGTTTGATTTTCAGTCTGATCTAATCAGAAAGTCAAGAGTTATGTGCCCTTGAATTTGACAAAATTGCTGTTTTTTACTGTTTTCGACTTTGTTTACACACTAGAATCTACAATTATTGACAAATCAAGACAAATCCTGGACACAATGTTGGAGACTATAAGATCTCAGGTAACTTCGATTTTCAGTTTGATCTGATCAGAAAGTCGAGCGTTTTGTGCCCTTGAATTTGACAAAATTGTTGTTTTCGGCTGTTTTCGACCTTGTTTATACTCTAGAATCTACAATTATTTATCAATCAAGACAAAACTTGGATACAATCAGGGCTACAGATAAGTGGAGGTGAAGACATACTAACATTGTTTTTTCGAATTCAAATCCTATGTTGTGGGTACTCATTTGAATCGTCTCGACGAGACGATACAAATGAGTACCTACAACATAGGGTTTGATGATCACTGACAGCATTATTGCAGTTTGAAAAGTCACCACCCCCTCTTATCTGGAGCCTTGTACAATGTTTGGCACCATAATATAGATCTCGGATGAGTTAGATTTTCACAACCTTATTGACCATAAGTTCTTTTTCAGTCTTAAAGTAATAAATATTAATTGAATTGAACAAAAGTGTTGCTCATATCATTTAGGTTCAGGTGAGCAATATAGGACCATCATGGTCCTCTTGTTCATACTTAAATCTTGTCTGGAGTATTTCTCTATAATTACAATAGGTAGGATCATGAAACTTCATGGATGGATAGATCTCATCAAGGAGAAGTGCAGTACATAAAAACCATACCTCTGCCTGGCTTATCTTTTTAGTTTTTGCCCTTTGTTGTTTTTCATACTTCGTTTTTGGCCAGGGCATATCTCTAAAAGTATAATAGCTAGGACCATGAAACTTAAACCAACCCGATCCCCCTGTCGACATAAAGCAGTGTGACGGGCGTATCATGTGACAGTTTGACACCCTGTTTTCTTTTTGCTCAATGTTTTCACAGGCATTTTCATGAAAAAGAAATGTTTATCGTGTTTTAGCCCTTTCCCAAACAGCAAAATTATAGGGCAGTTTAATTTAAGAGCTGTTAAAAGACATTAAAATTAGTATTAATGATACGGATATTGTGTAAATTATATCAATGTTAATTTTGTGACAGACCACAAAATGATGACTCTTAAAACAAGAGGACCATGATGGTCCTATATCGCTCACCTGAACCAAAAGGATATGAGCAACACTTTTGTTCAATTCAATTAACATTTATGACTTTAAAGCTACTATTTCCCAGATTTGGACCCAAAAATTGTCAAATACAAACGAAATGTACACTTTTTAAGCTTTATATGACTTGATTAAATGATTACGACAAACTATTGAAGCAACGACTCATTTTTTCGCAATTTGATACCAAATTCATGAAGCGATATCGAAAGTAGGTCAAAACAGTAGGACATGCGACTTTCTTAACTGACGTCACAACATACATGATGACGTCATATTGAAATTCAAGTATGAATCTCGTTTGAATCATGGTCCGCGCTGTATGCGCATGTGCAACAATTTCAAAATAATTCTAACCCCATCAGTGATGGGGTTGAATTTAGGTTTGGATTCTCCCTAAATTCAGCTATCTGTCTTGTAATTTCGGCTCATTCTCTGTCTGAATCGCATATTATTAACCATCCCGAGGTTGTCAACACAAAAGTTTTGCATATTTTTTCAAAAAATTTCATTTTTGCAATTAGACCATCTGTTACTGTCGCCCTTTAAGACTGAAAACGAACTTATAGTCAATAATATTGTGAAAATTGAACTTATCCGAGATCTTATGGTGCCCAACATTGTGTCCAAGTTTTGTCTTGATTGATAAATTTTTGTAGAACTAAGATTCTAGAGTATAAACAAGGTCGAAAGCAGCCAAAAACAGCAATTTTATCAAATTTAAGGGCACATAACCCTCAACTTCCTGATCAGATCAGACTGAAATCCAAATCATCCGCGATCTTATGGTCCCCAACATTTTGTCCAAGTTTTGTTTTGATTGATTAATAGTTGTAGATTCTAGAGCGTAAACAAGGTCGAAAACAGCCGAAAATGGCAATTTTATCAAATTCAAGGGCACATAACTCTCGTCTTTTTGCTCAGATCAGACTGAAAATCGAACTAATATGAGATCTTATGGTCTCCAACATTGTGTTAAAAATTTGTCTAGATTGGTAAATAACTGTAGATTCTAGAGTGTAAACAAGGTCGAAAACAATCAAAAACCGCAATTTTGTCAAATTCAAGGGCACGTAACTCTTGACTTTCTGATCAGATCTGACTGAAAATCAAACTCATCCCAGATCTTATGGTCCCCAACATTGTGTCCAAGTTTTCTCTTAAATGATTAATAATTGTAGATTCTAGTGTTTAAACAAGGTTGAAAACAGCCGAAAATGGCAATTTTGTCGAATTCAAGGGCACATAACTCTCGTCTTTTTGGTCAGATTAGACTGAAAATCAAACTCATCCGAGATCTCCAACATTATGTCCAAGTTTTGTCTTGATTGATCAATAATTGTAGATGCTAGAATGTAAACAATGTCAAAACTAGCTACTTTTTACGTTCAAGGGCGAATAACTCCAGACTTACAAGTCCGATCAGGCCCATAATCAAACTCATCCGAGAACATACTTGCTTTGACAAAGTTTGATCAAGATTGGCCAACTTTTGAGGATGCTAGAGTGTTAACACCAAATTGTTGACAGACGGACGGACGACGGACATTGAGTGACCACAATAGCTCACCTTGAGCACTTTGTGCTCAGGTGAGCTAAAAACATCATGAAAAATGTAAAAATGTAAATGACAAGCAATTTCTTCATTTTCCACAATGATTTTTATCCAAAAAGGAAAAAAACAACATGCAATTGAAATTGTAGTCTGCAACATTTTTATGCCCCCGTATCGAGAGATCGGGGGCATATTGTTTTACTCATGTCCGTCCGTCTGTCCGTCCGTTCGTCTGTCCGTCCGTCTGTCCGAAAACTTAAACTGAAAACTTAACCTTTGCCATTTCTCCAAAACTATTTGACATACAACGCTCAAATTTGGTATGCAACTTCCTTTCAATTATATCTATCTGTTCCAAGCAATTTGACCTCCCTCAAGGTCATCCGTTAACCCTTATCAACCCTTTACTCTACGAAAACTTAACATTTTAGAAAAATGGCCATTTTGGGGGAATTTGTGTTTCACAAACACATCTTGTTGAATTTGGACCTGTCTAAAATTTCATTTTCTGGTGATGTGTTTTCTACTCTATTTGCAGTTATTGAAGCATGTTGCCATGACGTCTGAAGGTGTTATGTTAAAGATTCGTCAGGGATTGCCGTTCGGAAAGAAGGGTGGAAAGGCGAAGATATCAACATCAACACCCCGTGGCGGAAAGACGAAGATGTCCTCACCCCGTGCCGTCATTCCTGCACAAGCATTAAAGGCTAAAAATGGAGTCTTTACACATAAGGGGAAGACATATGAAATTGTGGCGCAGAAGAAAAGAATCAAGAAGCGGAAGGTATGCAGAGTTACAGATAAGATGATGGGTTTCCATGATGAAATTTTTATGCCCCCGTATCGAAAGATCGGGGGCATATTGTTTGTCTGTCAGAAAACTTAACATTTTGCCATTTCTCCAAAAGTATTCGACAGACAAAGCTCAAATTTGTTATGCAACTTCCTTACAACAATAGCTTTCTGTTCCATGCAATTTGACCTTCCTCATGGTCATCAGCTAACCCTTATCAACCATTTACGCGAAAACTTGATATTTTAGAAAAATGGCCATTTCGGGGGGGGGGGGGGGGGGGGGGGGGGGATTCATGTTTCACAAACACATCTTGTTCATTAAACCCTAAGTTGTTGGTACTCATTGGAATCGTCTCAGTGAGGCGATTTAACCCTTTCCCAAACAGCAAAATTTTGGACGGTTCCAAATTCAAAACTGCTGCAGACATCAAAACTGTTGTTTTAAAAGACATAGACAGTGTACAACATAACACATAAAATATTGAGACAAAAGGAGAAAATGCTGATTATCAGCATTTTCTTCTTTTGTTTCAATATTTTCCTAAGCCAATTCTTATCGGTGTGTTAAAACCAGGTCTATTTTGGGAGATGATTCAAATGAGTACCCACAACATAGGATTTGGATTTGGATTTTAAACAACAAATTAAGGAATTATGTCTCTATCCCCTTTTATTTGTTGCTCAGGGTATGCAAAGGATATAAGAGGCATGCAAACTTATTTGTTGATTGACTAAGACTTTCCAAGATAACATATTAACCTCTCAGGGTGTCCAAAAACCTCCAAATGGGTTTTTATGCCCAAAATGAATCTTGTACCCCCTGTTTTTACAAGCAGCTTTCTTTGTCTCTAATAGAGCGGGTATATGCATGCTGTAAAAGTATGGTTTGAAAGTTTTGAAAGTCGATGGAAACCTGGACTCATTACTGAAACCGAAATTTTAGACTGGTCCAAATTCAAAGATGTTGCAGACAACAAATTTGTGAATTAAAGTGAAATTTTTTTTTTTTTTTTTGTCTTTCTGAATAGAAAACATGTTTTTCAAAGCCTTCATCTTGTGTGGTGTAAAAAAGCATCATTATGGGGAAATGGGTCTACCCATTACCGCACAATGACTCTTTTTGACTCCCAACAAGATAATGGCTTTGGAAAACATTGTAGAAAATGAAGAAATTGCTTGTGACAAGCAATTTCTTTATTTTCCCTCAATATTTTCTACACAAAAAGACCAAAAAAGTGAAATTCCATTCAATTGAAATTGTGGTCTGCAGGATCTTTCAATTTGGACTGCCCTAAAATTCTGTCGTTTGGTAATGGGTTAATGTAAAGCTGTGTCAATTATAACCAGTTCCCTCAGAATTGTGCGTCTTGGTGCCCATACAATTACAATGTAAAGCCATTATAAACATTGTGGAAAATCTTTGAACCACTAAGAACAATTACAATACACAGTCAAGTATGTGTTACTAAACATAGTCAGGTCCGCTATGTTCTCCCCAGCCCATGTGCCCAATAAGCTGTATCGGCCCCACTACAGCTTCATGTAAATCACTTTAATGCCACTACAGCTTCTAAATTACCCCCACAGCTTAAGGACAGATCCTCCATTTATTTCCTACGGTAAGATTTTTTTTATTTTTTCTGTACTGATATTTAAATATATGAGAAGTAAAAAAATGACTTAAAAACTATAGGTCACCAAGCGAATTAAAAAGTTATTGGATTTCAAGGGAGACTACTCTTGTTAAATACCCACAAAAAAGTGTTTGAAATGACTAGGATTACATGAATAAGTCTTAATTGTGTTCAATATGTTTTATTCTGTCTAAATGAGTATCAATATGGGAAAATTAAGTGATGATTTTGAAATTTTTAGTAAAACATTCTTTCAAAATAGCTGAAATTACTCTTTTTTTCGCAACGTTTTTGATAATAAAAAATATTCCAGCGGTAAGAATTTTTTCCTTTTTGGTATAGACATAGTGCTTGGTCATATCTACAAAAACAAAGAAAGAAAAATGTATCAAACCAAGCGTTTTTCTTAGTTATAAGTAAAATTTGGTTTACTTTTTGCAGCTCTGTCCGAAATTGTTTCACTACTTTTATCCATTTTCTTCCTTATTACCAGCTTTAGATAATAAAAAGTGTCATCTTTTGTGTCCACCTGAAGCGGACTAGCTCATAAAGACACCACTTTGCTTTTGTTGCTCCGTTTGCTATCGCTAACGCAACATGTTGAACGCGTAACAAAAAGCGAAATGTACCATCCGAGTACTATTACACTTTAATTGACCAAACAGAGAAAATTGAAAAAAACGAAAAGGGTCTTGTCAATTATCAACCAAACATTAACTAAATGTAAAAAAACACATTTGCTGAAAAAGGCCAATTACTGAAACAGCTTTATTTCGTTATTTACGCCGAGCCCGGATAGCTCAGTCTGTTACGTCGGAGTCTGTCAATCCAGGGGTCTCGAGTTCGAACCCCGGCTCGGCCAGTATCCATTCTGACATTTGACAAAAGTCATTTGTCTCTCACCAATGGGTGTGAATCATCTATGTGAGAGAGCAGCTGGAGGCTCGGTTTGGATATTGTGGTTGTACTGGTGCGAGAAATACCAGGAACCCACGGTTAGGTGCTCCAGCCGCCGCGATATGACCCTGGTAGTTGAAAACGGCGTAAAACCCCAATAAACTCAATTATTTCGTTATTTAGGATATGCGCAGTAAGTTGCGCAGTAACAACTGGAGGATCTGTCCTTAATTTCTTCAATATGGTCACCAAACAGAGACCATTTATATGTATTTCATGCCAAAAACTGATAACTGATGCATTCTTACAAATTGACATGTAATAATTCTGTATAAAAACATTATGGGAAAAGAAGAAATTGCTCAAATTGAGCAATTTCTTCTTATCTCATTTTGTTTTTATTCACAATTATTTGCATGGATACAGTTTTAATTTTCCCCTACGGCTTAAAATTATTCTGTGGAGAACCCTGCAGTTGGTCTTGTTGCTGACAGCTGGCCCTCACTAAATGTGCACTGGTCCTGGCCAAATATTTGTGTCAAAAGGATAATTGTGGAAAAGATGTGAACAACAATAATTCTTTTATAAGGTGAAAGGCTAGTTTTAAATCGCAGATAAATGAACATTGGAAATAACTCGCATTCTTGTGGTGACACATATCGTCGGTGTAAATGCAAAACCTTGTATGTCGATTCTTGCGATTTTCAAAGTACAAACGTGTGTGTCCAGTTTAGACAATTCTCGCAGGTTTTTAGATATTTTTACCAATTAGTATCAATGATACATTATTTATGAACCAATATGTCCAAATGTCAAGTAAAACATTTCAATTTGGGAAAAGTTATTACACTTTTTTTCTCCCCTTTAAATTTTTCCAAAAACGAGATACAAGGTTTTGCATTTACAACGACGATATCCTGTATTTTCATTATATGACAGCCTCATTGGCGCAATGGTTAGCGCACTCAACTTGTAGCACGGTGGTTGCGAGTTTGAAACCCTATCAAGTGATGTGTGTCTTTGGACAAGACACTTTATTGTCAGCCTCAGTCTTCCAGCTGTTTGAAATGGAGTAGCAGTGAGGTTGAAAACTTTCTGCCTCTTCGATATCTTCTCTTCTGCGCCTATTTTCAAGTAACAGACTCGCGTTGTTTGATTCCCGTTGTTTGATTCCCGTTGTTTCATTGCACTGTAAATAGAGCACATTAGTTACTTATAAATTAGCACAGACTCGTCAGAGTCTATACACACTAGCATAGCTAGTGGTGCCCCGAATGCAAGTGGGTGGAATTACCTGTAGAACTTAACGTAACATATTGTCGGTGTAAATGCAAAACCTCTTTTGTACTTTGTAGATTTGTGCGATTTTCACAACTTGTGCAAACTTGTGTGCCCTGTGTAGACGATTCTCACAGGTTTTGAGATATTTTTACTGATCAGTATTATTGACACATTATTTATGAACAATATGTCCAAATTTCAAGTAAGACATTTCAGTTTGAGAAACGTTACTACACTTTTTTCCATCCCCTTTAAAATTTTCCAAAAACGAGATACGAGGTTTTGCATTTACAACGATGATATGGTAATTGTGATTGAGATTTGAAATGAGGCTGACCAGTCGGTCCTTAATCTAGGGGGGCCTAGGCAGATCTGACCAAGCAACAGCCAGGTAATGTCTGCCGGGCATTGGTAAATGTTTGAACCCTGATGGTTGAAGATAGGAATGAAATTCTACGTAGGTACCCGTCTAAAAATTACGCGCATACCTGGGGACCCGCACAAATTGATAAATTGTGAATTTAGATGGCTTAATCCAGCTACTATATAGGAGCAATGCTCCAATGAGAGCATGCAGGCGAGTTGAGTCGACGAGTCAACTCGCCTGCATGTTCCCATTGGTGGATTTCCAAATTGAGTCTCACTAATCTAATTGTTCCATGCTGTACGCTATTTCCATCATTGTATAATTTTTGACTGTCCAGATATGTCAAATTATTGATACAAGATTGAAGCCCAAACTGACCAACGGGTAACGGGTAATAAATCTTTACCCAGGTACTAGCAATTTTGTATCCTACCCCCGGGTACACGGGTACTCAGGTACTTGTTTCAGCCCCTTGTTGAAGTCCAGCTACTGCCTACTAGAGAAAGATTCATATTAACCCTTTCCCAAACAAGACCTGATTTTGACATCCCCAATAGAAAATGCTCGGGAAATTATTGAGGCAAAAAAGAAAATGCTGATAATCAGCATTTTCTCCTTTTGCCTCAATATTTTCCATGCTTTAATGTACTCTTTATCAACAGCCACTATGTCGTCTGGAGCAGGTTTCGAATTGGACCACCCAAAAAATTTTTCGCTTGGGAAAGGGTTAAGATGGTAATGTTAGCTGTATTCTTTGATATGTTTGGTTCTTGCCCTGTTTTACTTAGGAACTTACAAATATACTTTTGTTTGCATAAAATTAATCAGTAGGCCTATTAAACAATGAACAGTCTGATTGGCCCCGATTGACCCAAGTCATATTTCTTATTTAACCTTTTCCCAAACAAGACCAGGTTTTCACATCTCTATTAGAAATGGCTTGGCAAAACATTGAGACAAAAGAAGAAACTGCTGATGACCAGCAGTTTCTCCTTTTGTCTTGATATTTCAGCGCCATCTTATACACAAATTCTATCTTTTAACAACATCCCTTTTTTTCTGCAGCAGCTTTTAATTGGATCATCTTAGATGTTTGCTGTTTGGGAAAGGGTTAAAAAGATATCTTGTTACATGATTAACACAAAAAATACTTGTAACCTTATTATCAAAACAGTGCCCAGTTATCCAAGATGCAGTTCATCATCCACATAATGCATCTGGTTTTAATACATATGCTGAGTCTGATCAATTGTCAAAATTTGAATTTTTTTTACTTCTGACAAGGCCCTTTAAGTATGACGGGTCACAATTTCATCTTATTCATGACAATGGGCCAGCACACACATCTAAGGTTGAAATTGATATTTCCGAAAAGGAGAAGGTGAAAATGCTTCCCCCATCCACCCTATATTCTAGATCCTGCACAGGCATACCTTTTCTGATCCCAGGATTGAAAAAGTTGCCAGATGAAGGATATATGCCAGGAATGTAATTTTTTCCAAGGTGTATACTACATGTAGTAGCAATCTTTTCTTGTCTCCTGTTTGTCAACAAATCGATTTATATTTCTTCTAAAGAGAAATAGAAACAGGTTAATATGTTACAAACATCTATACAAACAAAAAACCATCGATTGAACAAACAGTTTGTACTTTCTTATAACAAAGTACATTACCTCTTCGTTTAAACTATGATGAAATGATACTTTGTTCCCACGGGTGTATTTCATGTCTTATCTCGG